>LZPO01075976.1:174448-184561 GCA_001675575.1 Neotoma lepida | reverse complement strand
GTGTGAAACTGTGAAATTTTAGTTTGTGTTCCCATGATAACAGTGGACTAGTACTCATCCATTTTTTCTGTCTATTGGATATTTCTCTGTTCTTTCTTGTTTTGTGCCTGTTGCCCAGACATATCACACACACACACACACACACACACACACACACACACACACACCATTTCTTTTATTCATCATTCATTGAGTGATGGTCACTTAGATGGTTTCCAGGCCTTGACTACTGTAAATAAGGCTGCAATGTACCTTAGAGTCCTGATATGACATCAAGCTAGTGATTTCAGCCTTGTTAACCTNGTGATCTCCTAACCCAAGTATGGATGACCCAGGGATGAAGAAGATCCATGATGGTAAATGTGTTGAAGACTTCNAAGAGTGGCCCTGGTGAAATGTCACTGGTGTCTCTGGTCACCCAACAACGCCAGGGACCACCACACCAAAAAGATTCAGCAACTTTTATCACTTATGTAATACTCTGGATGAAACCTCTTGACCTCACCAATTTGCATGTTCTAAGCCTGACCCTTGCTGTCACAGGTGAGAGCTAAAGACTNTTGGTTTTCACCGAGTTCATGAAGGAATCCTGAGGGCATACNTGAGGCTGACCAAGGTGTAATGTTCTCTGTGCAAACTGTGCCACTAAATCGGCTAGCTCTGAAGGACATGCAGCTCTGGTGCACAGCTCTACTTCCCTCTATTTAGAGTGGAAAGAGTCTGGGCTTTCCTGTCTTTCTCTCTGAACTAGTCTTGAATAAATCCATGCCATCACCAAGAGGGCTGTCTGCAGACAATAGCATCCTTGTTTCCAGGCTCTGTGACATTACAGATCATCTTGTTTTTCATCATCTTTGTCTTTATCTATAGTCCTTTCCACTGTGGGATTAACAACCATCCAAGACAAGATCTTCCTCCTGCTGTCTCTAGGTCCCACAACATATTTCTTTGCAATCAAGAAACCACAGCTTTCTTCTATCTGTCCTTTAGCTCACTTGTCATAATCCACTTCAACCAGCAAATCCAGCCTCCTCACCACAAAGATTCAGAAACCATTGTCTCTCTATGTAAGACTTGAACAAAGGCTACCTCCTTCCAGACATGTTTATCTCATGGTTATACATGACGTAATCTGGAGGAAGGTTTAATGGAATAAACATCTACCTTCAGATTGAGCTGCATGACAGTAGGATCTTCAAAATCATGATCAGAGCCCACCCACTTCTCAGCATCTGACTAGCAGATAAATAATACTCTCAGCTGTGATGACTTCCAACAAGGTCTTCTGTGTGTACAAAGCACACCACAGCTGACNCTAACCCATGTAGGCTGTCAAGACATTACTATGTGCCATGCTTTGTAGCTGTGGCAGCTCACCCAACTCTTGACTCATCTTGAGATACATGTGGCTTTTANCCACATCTGNCAAATGGAGAAACCAAATATGAAGTCGCCCATCCAACAAGAGCAGAAGAAATTCCCATTCCAATTTGGCACCTTGACCACACCCTTCACTTCTTTTCTCACACAGGCCAATCAAAGGTGATCCAAGGAAGGGTGGTTTGCAACCTCTTCTATTGGCTGTGTTTCTGTGAGGATTCTGCTTCATCCTTGTCACTTATAAAAGTGGCTATGTGCAAATCACATGTTTTCTGTGGAGAATCAGGTACTTTCAAAGGCATCTCAGACCTTGACCTTCAGCTTCTAAAAGCAAGATGGAATTATCTCTGATTTATCTGANTCCTTTTATCATCTCGCCTAGCACTGGGNGATATAGCATCTCTCAGGACAGACTCACCAACAGCCAACCCAGNNACATGAAAACAAATTTGTCAAATCACAAGACATTATGGAATCAAAATGGACAGTTAGTGAGCATCTGATGATGTGATCAGCAGCATCCCAAACCCTATAGACNCCATCTCATTTATGCATTGTATATTCCTATTGGGCAGTGTAGGATACAAAATAATGTACCCTCTCCCCTGCTCTTGCAATGTCTAGGAACTTGTGGTTATATAGTACNTGACAAAGAGGAACTGATGATGCAAATAGAATTGAGATTGCTAACCAGAGATCTTAAAATTGGTNCAATGATCCTGCCAGGACATCCTAGCTACAGAGTGGTGGCAAAAAGAAGAGCATGTGAGGGGCAGAGTTGTTNCATGCAAGGAAGACTCAGCAACCCCACTGTCTCTCACNTGGGAGAGGCCATTAGTCAAGAGTGACAGGCAATGGCTAGAGCTAGAAAAGGCAAGAAAACCAATTCTCCCCTAAGAGGCTCCAGCAGTCTTCTGCTCATGTCTTAACCCTAACCCAGGTTGGTCCCCCAGCCCTCTGATAAAGATCTAGAAGACAATACACCTGAGTTGTTTTAAGCTACCACACTGAAGTCAGTCTGTCACAACAGAAATAGAAAACTAATAGAGGTTGGCATCNTAACAATGTCTATTCTATAGATGAAGAAATGGAGGCATCAACATTCTGGAATCTTGCCTGAGGTCAGCTAACAAGTGGGAGAGTTACACTTTNAGCCAGNGTGCCCAGAGCCCCCATTCCTAGTATATTATATCTTCTTCCCTTTCTCCCAAAAATTACGCTGATCATCCCTTTCACTGAAACAAAGGTTTGGAGGTTGACAAGATGGTTCAGAAGGTAAAGCACTTCCCCTCACAAGCCTGAGGATCTGAGATCTGTCCTTGNAAGCAGCTCCACAAAGTTGTCTTCTAACCTTCATGTATAGTGTGGTGTGAGTGCTACCACACACATCACACCCACAANGATAACAAGTAGAAACAAACAAACAAGAAAACACAAAGGCTTGGCTTCCTAAGTCTAACACCGACTGTGTAGAATGAAAATGGATGCTGGGAGAGTCATAGCTGACCTCTACGGCAGTGATTTATAGTCTCCTGCACAAACCCATTAGGAGTCCTTCCAAGTGTCAGACCTGTCACGGGTACCTACTGGTGGAGCACAGGTGTAGGCTACTGGAGGCAAATAGCCAGAGTCCCACCTGTCCTCATTTCTGTCTCTTTTTGCTGCTGGGCTCCAAGCTAGACACCAACTCTCACCCTACCTTGGATTCCTCCAAGCCCCAGTTAGGAATCCTGATTGGTCTAAGTCAATCTAAGAAATCTATTTCGTTTGTCAGCAGTGGTTCTGCCATGAGCATGTGACCCATTCCTGGTTAGTGAGGTGCATAGTGGTACTTGCTTGTGGGCAGAAGGGGATTTTGTCCTAAATAAGATAGAAATATATAGGAGGTAGCTTCTGCTGGGTCCTCAAACTGAAGACTCCACCTTGGACCCTGCTGCTGTCACCATTTATATGGTGAGAAGACTAGAGAATCTACTGTAAAAACACTTTGAGCTGGGGAGTGCTCCAGAACTGTTCTGTCTCCAGATGACAAACTTTTCAAGTTGGCGCATCCTAACTGAAGTGATGTCTTCTCTGTGGATAACCTTTGTCTTAGTTAAGGTTTCCATTATTGTGAAGAGACACCATGATCACCACAACTCTTATATAAAGGAAAACATTTAATTGGGATGGCCTACAGTTCAGAGTTTCAGTCTATTATCATCATGGTAGGACATGGTGATGTGCAGACAGACATGGTGCTGAAGAGGTAGCTGAGAGTACTACATCTTGTGCAGGCAACAGGAAGTGAACTGTCACACTGGGTGTGGCTAGAGCATATATGAGACCTCAAAACCCACCTCCACAGTGACACATGTCCTCCAACAAGGCCATACCTCCTAATAGTGCCATTCCCAATGAGCTTATGGGGCCAATTACACTCAAACCACCACACCCTTCATTTGATGTACCTAGTAAGACAACAGGAAGCTCTCAAGCATTCTTTTACTGGTGAGCAGCAACAAGCAAGATGTTTTTATTTTTTACTCAAGAGAACTCTGCCTCCAAGGAGTAAGATAGCTAGAGAAAAATCATGTTACTTTACAGCAGAGCTGCTATTAGAATTCTGCCCCATGTGAGTTTACAATTTGGGTTCTTTGTACCAGACCTACCCACATTCATTATTTTATGGCAAAAAGTTNGGTTACCTTTTACGAAAATATTTTACATAGCCACAGAAGGATGAAAAATACTTAAGCAGTTGTTCAGTCCGCCTAGATTGTAATTAAATTAGCTCCTCAGATGTGTCTCTGACTTTTAAACATGTTCAATTGCAGGTAAAGAGATTTAAAAGTATTCTCAGTAACTGCCTCCCCAATGGTAGCAAATGTGTAGTAATGGCTCTAAGATCCCTGAACATACTTACAATGTTCATTACACTCTTAATGTAGCTAGCAATTAATATTCTAATTACTGGTTAAAAATTACTTCAGTACAGAGAACCTACTGGAGCCTTGGATCTAAATGAGGTCGTCCATTAAAGTCAAGCTGTTACCTGGTAAACANTCAGGAGGCAGTTTCCCAGTGTCCCTTGCAGTTACATTAGGTGCACATGGCTAGGGTTAGGCCCATGGAATGAACAAAAATGATACATTCACTTACAGGCTGGTCAAGAAAACATTTGTATGATAAGCCTCAGACTTTCTCCTGCCACGGTTATGAAATCCACGTCGAGGCTGGTGACATCAATGGCACAAGGAGGTGGACCCTCACTTCGCAAGAGCACTACATCATGCCTCAGAGTTTTAATGAATAAAGCCTTTTAAAGGCCATTTAAATGATGTTTACCACAGTTATTGTTACTCAAATACAGCTCAATCTTTTCTTCATAGCACTTAGACAATTTGCTATTAAAATTTCCTTGCATTCCGCTTGTCAATTTCCTGAATCTTCCATAATCACTATTTACCTGTGCTACCCACTGGTACCAGCTCATTGACTGGTTAATGATATATGTTCCATAGATACTTGTTTAATGCATGAATAAATGGAAGAGGTGTGTACATGGGTTGTCTTTTCTATTGCTGTGTTTGGTAGTTTTATAGCCTAAGCCAAACAATGAGTAGTCTAAAACCTAAACCATCTCAAAGACTTGAACTGTTCAATTAGATNATGCAGACAGAAAAGCAGGAGCCTGCTGTCCATCTAGGTTTCACTTTTTCTAATAGTCTGATACCAGGGTCTTCTTGAGATTAGAGACCTGTGACCTGGAATGGAACATTCAATAAGTCACAAATCCAGAAGTTTCATTGNTTGGTTTTGTGTGTTCTNTACTTGACTCAAAGCCAGGAATATAAGGCCCCTAGGCTTCTTAAACTATGTCTTTTTCATAGCTCGGAGTTTGGGCTTTAAGGGGAAAATTACCTTGGTAGGTTATAACTTTTTGTCTATTGTTCAATGTGGACAGCAGTGCAAATGTTTAAACAAGGCACGCCCACAGTCTCTGTGGATTTGGGTAGACCTGGTGTCACATGCCTCCATCCTGATGATTGGAGCGGTCTGATTCCAAAAGAAGAATGNGATGAAATCATCCAGAAGGAGCTCTACCCTGAGTGAACAGGTCTTCTGACAAACAATAGGCCTCTCACATTTTCCTCTTCCCNGATGACATCAGCAAAGCATAAATCCAGCAGATGTATGTCCCAGAACCCCACTTCCTTCCAGTTCCCCATGAGGGAAGATTCTGGGTTGGGCAATCCCCCTTGATGAAGAGTTTTCTTTTGTTCATTTAGTTATTACTTTATTTGTCTGTTTGGGGGTATACGTGTTTGCATAAGTGCAGATGCAAGCACATGTGGGTTTGGGGGCCAGAGGTCAACTTCAGCTAGTGATCTTAAGGAGGAGCTCCACATGATTATTTCAGACAGGGTCTGACAGGCCTGCAGTTTGTAGAGTGAGCAAGGCTAGCTGGTCAGGTAGTCCCAGAAAACTGTCTGTCTCTGCATCCCCAGCTCTTAATGATAAGCAGGGACCAGCTCTTTACATGGGACTAGAAATCAAATTCAGGCAATAGGCTTGAATAGCAAGCACTTTACCCTGTCTCTTATACACATCTAGATGTGTATAAGAGACAGCTGTGTGTGTGTGTGTGTGTGTGTGTGTTGCTGAGCTAGGGTGTCATGTAGTCCAACTCACTAGCTGGGAATGGCTTTGAACTATCAAAGACTTTTTATGATGGCTTTGGGATAAACCTTGGAAACATCAGCCACATACTAATGAAAGAACTGCAAAGAAAATCTCACAGAGGAAGGACNGGATCAGAGTCCTCTTCCATGAGGCAAAACCAATGTCAGTTATAAACCATACTCCAGTATCCTGTTTCCATTCATGTCCTTGGTTGTTCTTTGAGCTCTAGACATATATCAGAACAAGGATATAGATATCTTTTTCATTGAGGCCTTGGATTGATGGCATGATAAGCAGCTCATCAAGGAATCTGTNCTTTGTCTAGAAATTGAAAGGCAATGTACATATCCTATGAATGAACAAACTCCAATATAACATGCAGGAAACACACATGACAAACTTCAAATTAAACCTCTCCTCTGACCTTGAAAATGCCAAGAATGCCCCCTCAGAACTGGACTGGACCATGGCCAATGAGGTCTGAATTCATTACATATGTTTGGGGGTAGGGTTTTTGCTTGCACGCACGCTAATGAATTGTTCAGCCTTCATGGAAGTGCTATAATGACAATGATTCTCAGGAAGTTGCTGGTTCTTGCCATCTTTCATTTGCTAGCCTCCAATACACCTTCTATGCATTACTGAGATTGAGGACTTTGTGAAGGAGGCCTTTGTAAGAGAAATAACTTGGGCAACAGTGCAGCAGGGCGTGAAATCCCAATCTGGATGGTTGGCTGTGTTGTAAAATTCATCCAGGAACGGAGAAGCCAAAAACAGAGGTAGGGAACAGAGCGGTGGAGTTCACAGTAGCTGATGGAAAGTTTCCCAACCATATCATGACAGTTGGCCTGTGCAGGGCTCCAAATGAAATCCATTATGTTGCCCACAGAGCATGGGATTCTGGCAGAGTTGGTGAAAAAAAAATGTTTCCCTCTATGAGCTTTAAAAGTTATCAAACGGCCCCCCACTGCTCCTCATACTGAGAGTGAGGACCTGAAGCTAGGGAGTGTCAGTTCCCACAGTGGACCCAACAATCAGTTATAAGAGCATTTTGAGAGGGAACTGAACACGCAGTAAAAGATAAAGTAAAATGCAGAGGCTACAGAGGTGTTGACATTCTAGAGCAGCTAGTCTGTTTGACAACATAGCTAGTTTGACAACATGCTACTAATGAAAGTCTAAGGACAAAATTCTGAAAACTGATACCATTTTAAAATAATGACAGATGTTTAACTATATACTACCAACAACGCTACCCACCCGTACACATCTCAAGGGATTTTCATGAGAGAAAGGGCATGGATGACTGACACACAACTCCTGGCCAGCACTGGCACAATGCCTCCATATATTGACTCTTTATGGTGGGCAGGCTGGCTGAGAGCTATCACTTTAAGGGGAACGTGTGCCTGTTGACAGCCAGGTACCCTACACCTGTATGAAACTCCTGTTGAAACTTCAATGCTGGGATGGACTTAANGGGTAGAGTACACTTAAAAACTCAGAGGTGTTCTCCTGATGCTAAAAAGAAGCTCTATTTGGACACAGGAAATAAGTTCATTGCTGTGTCTCCTTGGGTATTCATTGAGCCAAAAGAATGCTGGACGATTGGAGGAACAAGATTCAGATATGGGGATGNGACTCCATTGGATTAGGCCTCTCAGTGTGTACATAGGATGCTGCCTCGCAGGANGCNGCAAAATTGGAACTGATGAGTCTATTTGATAAGANCTGCATGAAGAGAAGACAGGTCATGACCATCATCCCCAGTACTGATGTATGAAAGAGCAGCTGAGCATTGGTATTAGTCGCTTTTCTGCTGCTGTGATGATAAAAAGTAACTTAAGGAAGAAAGANTTTATTCTGGCTTATGGATCCGCTGTAGCAGGAAAGGCATGGCAACAAGCCATAAAAAGCTAGCCAATCACATTTTATCCATACACAGGGTGCAGAGAGGGTAAACAGGAAGTTGGGTAAGGCATTCTTCTCTTCCAAAGCTAGATCTCCTCAAGGTTTCACAACTTTTCCAAACAAGCACCAGCAACTGGCTACCAAGTGAGCCAATGAAGACATTTCTTATCCAAATCACAACAGCATCACTTAAGTACTTACTGGGCACAAAGTCCATTTGAAGGTGTGAACAAGACAAGAGGCTTCAGACACCCAGGTCATCCCAGGTCAAAACTCCTTAGTTACANTCACATAATATTTGAAGCAACATATTTTCTGATAACCAAGACAATGCTCCATTGTTCTGTAATTGCATCAATTAATACAAACTGCAAACTCCAAGTTTTTATGAAAGATTGCTTGGGAGACTCAAACCATTGAATTAAATGACTACAATCCTATTGAAATACTGATTGAGAATATTAGATATTGGGGTCAGTGAGACAACTCAGTAGGTAAAGGTACCAAGCCTGATGACCTGAGTGTGATCTTCAAGCCCCACGTGTTAGAAGGGGAGAACCAACTCTCCATGTTTTCTTCTGCCTTCCACATGTATAACATGGGATCCACATGCCCAATAAAATAATAACTGAAAGCATATTAGATAATGTATATTAGACACTAGGGCCGGCAAGATGACTTGGTAGGTAAAGGTACCTGCCACCAAACCTGATGACCTGAACTTGATAACAGGGACCCACATGTTTGAAGGAGAGAACCAACTCTCTCCCAAAAGCTGTACTCTGTCCTCTATATTTGCACCATGGCGTGTATTTGTGCATACACAATAAATGACAAATAAATACATACATAAAGCAATAAAGTAATAAAATATTTTTAAAACATTAGACATCAATGAGAAAAGAGATGGTCTAGTTTTTAATCTAAAACTCTTGATCTCTGATTTTTCTAATATGATGTCATATACTCACAAAACAAATCATAACAACAAACTTGTCACAAAGGGTGTGGTGGTTTGAAAGAAAATGGCCCCAAAGGGAGTGGCACTATTAGGAGGTGTGGCTTTGTTGGAGTAGATATGGCTTGNTTGGAGGAAATGTGTCACTATAGGGGCTGGCTTTGAGGTTTCCTTTGCTCAAGCTTNGTTCAGTGTGACACAGAGACCACTTCCTGTTGCCTGCAAGATGTAGGACTCTCAGCTACTTCTCCAGTATCATGTCTGCTTGCATGCTGCCATGCTTCCTGCCTTGATGATAATGGACTGAACTTTTAAAACTGTAAGCCGCCAACTCCATTAAATGTTTTTCCTTTATAAGAGTTGCTGTGGTGTCTCTTCACAGCAATAGAAACCCTAACTAAGACAAGGGGCTAGGGACAAACATTGTGGGAAAAGCCAAGTTGAAGTTCTTACAGAGTNAGGCATCTCATGGGAACAACAGATAAGCTGCCTTATGGTTCTAGTTCANTGAATCACTCCTAAGATATCACCAGCATCAGTGTCATTCCAAAGCCGATACACCTGGGACAGGAAGCCATATAAGNCCCCAGAGAAGGAAAACGAAGTGAGGCCCTAAAATAAGGCCAAAGAACTGAAATAAACATGGCCTAACATGAATACTCCTGTACTCTGGATAGTGTGTACTGAGTACATTTAGAAATTTTCAACCCTTGACAGCAAAGTGTGGATTCTTTTTGAAGACTAAGCCACCCCTAGGGGACCATGAGGGAGGAAGCCCTGTGCAGAGGACACTGCAGGGTTGTACTTGCACTTCTACATTTCTGGTGCCCAGCAAGAAATATGCATGGTTGTTTTCAATTCATTTCACTTGGGAGTGCTTCCCGTTTGAGTCCGGGAGCAAAGTATCTGGGGTTAGGGGGGAGTGAAGAAAGCAACCTGCCAGGCACATCCGCAGCTGAGTTTGGACTGTCTCTCTCAGATGGTAATTAAGCTCTGAGTGTCATCCCCAGCAAAGCACTGAAACAAGAGACTTGAAAAGACAGCAAGGGAGTCACACATTCGGGCCATCGCCTTCAGTCAGGTGGGTTTGGTTTGTGTCTCTTGGCTGAGGCGCTGCTTGCTGAAAGGCATTCCCTCCTAGAATGACCACAGGCAAGTTTTGATCTCCACCATGTGAGTGGCGAAGACCATTCTCTGAC
>LZPO01075976.1:159265-174313 GCA_001675575.1 Neotoma lepida | reverse complement strand
GGAGGAGGAGGAAGAAGAAGAAGAAGAAGAAGAAGAAGAAGAAGAAGAAGAAGAAGAAGAAGAAGAAGAAGAAGAAGAAGAAGAAGAAGAAGAAGAAGAAGAAAGAAGAAGAAGAAAGAAGAAGAAAGAAGAAGAAGAAGGAGAAGAAGAAGAAGAAGAAGAAGAAGAAGAAGAAGAAAACAGAACAAAGAAATGCAAACTATGTATTGGTTGGGATGTGGTGTCTCCCCAGTATGAGATCTTAGCTATCCTTATAAAAATCACTTTAAAATGTTTAAGGAACATACTTGGAGTACAGCATTTCTAATGTGGCTGTCACACTACATTTAATACAGAAAAGATGTATTTTTAAATGATCCGGTTACTCCGAGAGCTTTGGCTTATAAAAGCCTTTTTTATTGAGATTCTAAATTCCAGTCTGAATAACCTTTCAATTTGTTCCAGTAATTTTNCCCCCCNTCGTACATTTGCATTGGCAATACAGCTGGAGTCGTTTCAAAGCCCAGGCCCTAAGCACTGAGCCTTTTGTACCAATTCTCCCCCTTCAGCCTAGACTGTGGGTGCCAGATTTGACATTTCTATGAAGCTGTTTGCACAAGAAAAACCACTTGCTTTTCAAAGATGAGATTAAANAGGGTTTAGGAAAAGAAAGAGAGCATGGAGTGTTTTCATCCCTGCCGTGATTACCTAGGGGTTGAGGTAGGGGTTTGAACTGAGAATTAAGTCACTTCAGGATTCCAGGACTTGTTAAAAACACTGCAAACCAACATGGCTCTCTGTTAATGTGTCTGTCTACACCCCATGTCTCGTGTTTCCTCATCTAATCATTAGTCACTTTCCTTGGTTCTCCATGGTGAGGGCTCTGACTCCTTTCCAACATGGTGTGTTGGTAACATTCGCAAACAGAATGCCAATGCAGAGACAGATGTGCAAACTCTATTGCTCTTCACAAAGCAACTTTGTAGCTAGTCTTTCTTATCAGCCGCCAGCTCTCAAATAATGACACAGGAACTTATTATTAATTATGACAGTTTTGCCTTAACTTAGGCTTTTTCCCAGCTAACTCTTTTACCTCAAATTAACCTGCTTCTATCAATATATGTTCTGCCATGTGGCTCGGTCATCTCTCCTCTGTACTGTATGTCCGACTCATTTCCCATGTCGCTGGCATCTCCCATCTTTCTTCTTCCCAGAGTTCTCTCTCTGCTTGGAAGTCCCACCTATACTCTCCTGCCTAGCTATTGGCCGTTCAGCTTTTTATTAAACCAATCACAGCAACACATCTTCACACAATGTACAAATATCCAACAATACAATTTCTCCCAGAAAACTGATGGGAGAGAGAGACTTGGCAGGGACTGAGGACTACGAAGGGATCTGGGGTCACTGCAATGAAAACCTGGATTGTAGCTATTTATTAAGCTTCTTTTTGTGGCTCAAACCAATTAATATGCTTTGGGGAACACTTAATGGAACCTTTAAATAACAAAACCCAGACAGCATTTGACTGGCCGATACAGCAGCTATTCTAAAGACAGTTTAATACAACTCAAATTCTAGAGGCTAGTGTTCTGTTGGAATAAGACTGAATCTATAAAACCATCACTTTCCCTTCAGTTTTTGAGATGAGTTTCATTATGTTGTCTAGGCTAGCCCTGAACTTATGAACTCAAGCAATCTCCTTGTCTCAGCCTGCCCAGTAGCTGGGACAATAGTCCTGCGCCACCACCACCACAGCTCACTGAGACTGTAAAAGTCTTCACTGTATGTTCTAGTCCCAAATGTGCACAGTAAATAGGTAAATAATGTACACCTCTTGATAATTTGTCCAACAAAAGATGTAGTGGGGTTTGTTTGTTGTTTTTTTGTTTTGTTTTTGTTTTTGTTTTGAGATGGAGTCTCACTAGCAGTCCAGGCTGTTTCAAAAACACAACCTTCCTGACTTTCCCTCCAGAGTCCTGGAATTCCAGGTGTGTGCTACCATGGCTGATAAAACCAAAAAGTTGGAGAAAACCTTCTGTAAGTAGTGCCTATTCATAACATACTTACAGTGTGTTAATACAGCTTTGCTAACAGCAGGTAGGTGTGCCTGGTAAAGAGAGAAAAGGAAAGAACAGAATTCCTGAAAATTGTCACTCATGGCTCTCACACAGGCCTCCTGCACACAGTAGAGCCCTTTCCATTTTCATACAGACCACTAATTTCAAAGCCATGATGACAAAAGACAGTTTCTCATATAATTTGTTTTTGATCCATTTCCAAATATCAAATGTCCTCTTTCAGTGAGTTATACACAGTTCAGTTGGTAACGATTAAGACTACATGTAGGACCAGCGATGATTTTCAAAGTCCAGAAGAAAATTTTATGTTATTTTAATTTTCATTATTTTAATTAATAGATGAATTGGTTTCTCTTAGGAACCACAAGCATCCAATAAAAACCATGGACAGAATCCAATTTTCTGTATCACTATGGCCAAGTTATATCCTGCTGCCTATGCTTTTGGACTAATTATCAATAGCTCATCCTTTGGGAATACATGCTGTGACTTTGAAAAGATAGGTAAATGGCTGAGGGCTACAACATAGAGCCTAACACACAAGGGTTAGGTCTTTGGCTCATCAGTGAACAGCTTTGAGACTAGGGCCAGTGGCTTTTGTAATCCCATAAATTAATTTAGTGATTACTCTTGCCTCACTGGATCACTAAATTAATTCATCTAGATGGGCTTGTGAGATTGCACAGTAGGCAATGTGCTTTCTGTGTAAGCATGAGACCCTGAGTTCAGATCCCTAGCACCCACATAAAAGTCAGGTGTGGTGACAGATGCCTGTAACCCTAGTGCTAAGGAGGCAGATTCCAGGGGCTCTCTGGCCAGCAGGTCTAGCAAAATCTCTGGGATCTAAACTTAAGACCTTGTCTCAAAAAAATAAGGTAGAATAGTGGAAGATACCCTGAGTTGACCTTTAACCTCTACATGCATAGGTGAGTGCACTCACATACAGGTACACTCATGGATGTACCACATACACACACCCTAAAATTAACAAGACAACTCCCAGAAAGCATTGTGCATGGAGCCCAACATATAGGACAAAGTCAGCTAAACAAACATTTAGCCTCTTTATGGTATTACTTATCATTCATACCAAATGGCTCTTTAGTCAATGTTACATCCATTAAAGACCCAGAATCCTGAAGGGCACTCTCTTGAGGCATTCTCTGTAGCAGCATTCTCAATAGGATTGTCTACCCTGACAAATGTGCCAATGTGGCTGACAAAACAGGCAGCCACACAATACCTAAAATGTGACCAGTACAACCAAGGAACTGAACTTTTAATTTCCCTTAATTTGAAGTAAGCTGAACATGAATTCAAATGGCCACATATGGCCATTTGAATAGTCATATATTTGAATAGTCACTATATTTGGAAACAGTCACCCTAGCAATGATAGGAAAATGGGCTAATGTAATGTTTGTATAAAGGTAAACAAAGAAAGGAATACCAATGGGAAAAGCTACAAGTAAACCAACTACTTAGCCCTCACCCAGCCAACATTTGAGATGACACACGTGACTTCGAAGGTGAGGCTGAGAAGAGGGTCAGGCTTTCCCGAGTTCAAAGATGTCCTCTAACAAACTCTGTAGGCCTAGGGGAAGCTGCTCTGTCCTTGGAGCCTTAGCTGCCCTTGACTGTGAACAGGTGATACTGGCCCTTAGTAGGAGCTAGGAGTGGGTCAGCTCCCCAGGGAACCCATCGGTGCTCACTCTGTGTGCACACACACAAACACGTGATTTAAATTGGTGGTCCATCTGGAGACTAACTTGGTATATCTTGTTTACTTATTTGGCAAGGACATAAACTGTGAAGAGCCTCTTGCTATGTGGTAGGAACTACAGCCGTAGGAGGCAAAGCTAGATGCACATAATTTAGTGCATGCTCAGTGCCTTCCACCATTCACATACTCTATCTCTGACCTCATGGATGCTTGGGGCACAGTCAGTATTGCTATCATTTTCTGCAGGCTATGTTTTTGTTTATGTATATTTAATGTGGCTCCACCCAAAGGAAAGCATCAGAGCAGGACTGGCATTTGGAACTGATAAAGTTCCAAATCAGAAGGCCACTGCTAAGCACTGTAACAGCCAATAGAGCTTTATACTTTTATTAAAAAAAATGCCATGAATCTAACCAGGAAGGTAAGACTCCAACATAGGGCAACAAGAAATAGGCTAAAAGTGGTCACAGTGAAAGGGAGAAAAGATCATAAGGAACAGTCACCTTCAAGCAACTTGTCCAGGTGGACACGTAGGTTATTTTCCACAAATGAGAAAGACTCTGGGCGGTAATGTTGAAAATAAGCCTGGGGTGACATAAACCTGTAGTCTCAGGTAATGTAGTAGTTGGGAGCTGAGGCCGGAGGATCATATGACTAGGAGATTGAGGCTAGCCTGGATAACATAATAAGAGCTGATCTCAAAATAATAAAATTAAGGGGCCAGAGAGATGGTTCAGTGGCCAACACCATGTGCTGCTCTTGCAGAGGACCCAAGTTCAGTTCCCAGTGACTCCTAACTGCCGGTAACTCCAGTTCTGTGGGATCTGACACCTTCTACTGGACTTCACAAGCTCTTGCATTCACAAGAAAAAATACACATGCAAACACAGATTTGAAGTGATAAGAATAAATCTTTAGAAAATAATAAAAATGACAACGCCAACAGTGAGGTACCCATCTTCCCCATCAGGGAAGGAGTCTGCCCACCTGGACCCTGGTTGAGACTAGAGGAAAGTAGGGTTCCAAGTCCTCAAGAGCTTTCCCGTCGTTCCCCCAGGCTCCTGCCCAGTCTCTCCTTCTCTCTGATCCCATCCCACCTGCTACTTCTCCCATGCATCCCATCTCAGATGGGCCTGCGTGGCGTCTAAGAAGAAACAGTATTTAAACCGGCAGCAGATGCTACCATCCACAGCCTCCTTGTGTTGCTGGTGAATTTGCACACTGGAGTTTGTCCTGCCTGGATGCCTTTGTCTTCTTTCATCTTAAGTGTTCTAGGCAGGTTCAAGTCTTCAGAATTTCCAGTGGGGCAGACTGTCAGCACTCAGTAATCACCGAGTAACACAGGAATTATACCCTCCTTGCCTAAATGCCACTAAGTTTTCAACACTCTTCTAGTCCAGTTAAGACCCTCACTGAGCAGCCTATATTTGCACGGTCATTGGTAATTTGTATAAGTCTTTACCTACATTCACAGACACCCTCTAACTCTATACATGGCCATATTGGAGAGAAAACACACACAGGGGGTGGGAGAAAGTTATATATGAAGGCCACTGCCCACACATCAATTTATAAAATGCTTTACCAAAGATGAAAAGTGCCAGGCAAATGTTATTATTTCTATGTTGTCCACATTTCCCCCAGTCACATGACATCTCCTTCCGCAAATGTTCTCATCATGTTTTATTCTGACTGTATGAATTCTGCTTACTTTTACATTCTCTTCTCTTCAAAGTCGGCTGCAGGCAGGAGGCATTCCATTTTAATCCTTCACTTGCCCTCCCGAATGTCAAGCATTTGTGTTCAGCATTTTCAAAATCAATAGGGACCCAAGACATATCGCAATGAATATCAGATTGTTCAGAGCAGAATATTAAACATGCTTTCTGTTTTTCTAAGGCAACAGGACTGGCAACAAAAGCAAGTTGAAAGTTTATGAAAACAGACAACTCTAGCTGTATTGCATTTCCCTTTGTCTGGAAGCCAGTGCTTTTGAAAGAGTTCAAAGCAGAACGGAATTGTGGCTCATCTTCTAAGCAAACAACATTGTCCCTGCATGTCAGTCAGTCTTCCTGCTGCCTCCCAGCTCCTGATGGCCTACCTCACTCGCTGCGATTTGCCATCCACATTCCTGAGACTCCTCTCCTGGGTTACAAATCTGCTGCGGATGCTATTTCATTCTGTATCCACAGGCAGTTTCCTGCGAAGCAACCATGAGTAATCGATTGTCGCTAGGATCTGACAATGGCTTGAAAATAGTGTTATTTGGATTGTGTGCGGTTGATTGTTTTAAATGCAAGGAAGGAGAGAGAGAGCAGAAAAGATGGTGACAGGGAGCTCCGGAAAGGGACAATAAACTTGATTTTCTGTTTGTGTAAAGTGTTGCTATGATAACATACTGAATATAATTTTAAAAATAATGAATGACAGGCCAGTAGGGTTGATCACCATACCCACTGGCAAAAAGAGACTCTGAAGAAAGGGGGGAAAGATCTGGCCAACAGAAAACTGGAATTAACTGTTCCATCTTAAAGATATTTAGAAAAGATGTGCGCCACCCCATCCCCCTACCACACCACACACACACACATACACACACACACCACATACACACACATGTACATACACATACACATATATATACACACCACACACACACACACACACACACACACACACACACACAAAACTTCCCAGAAATGGTTTTGATTTATTAATGGCTGATTTGAATGCTGGGAAGGAAGTGAGGAAGACTGGCAGTGGCTTGCCTACAGTCTTTCTATTCTGACTCCTTCTCCCTGGAATGCATGAAGAATAAGTTAAGTGTGCACACAGCTTCACTCCCTTCCAGACCACAGCAGTGAGGGGCACCTTGGAGCCAGGACAGAGGAGGTCTTCCAAGGGGCCAGGAGCATGGGTTACAGTGCTGGGTTCCTCAGTCTCCCAGAAGGGCCATGTGGGTGCTCCTCCCCACACACTGGAATCCATAGGTTGGGAGGAATGGAAGCTACCATCCCCTAAGAACTTGGGCACAGAAGAATCTTCTTGCTGGTCTTGCCATGTGGAAAACAGGTACTCTGTTTTTGCATATGTGAAGGGCGTGTGTGTGTGTGTGTGTGTGTGTGTGTGTGTGTGTGTGTACTTGTTCATGTGTGTATGGTTACAAGTGTGTGTGAAGGCCTGTGGTTCCTCTATTGCACCCTACCTTTTGTGAAGAGTCTTGGAAGAGTACTGAAGCAGTGTCTTTCACTAATCTGGGAGCTTCTGTTTAAAATACTATGGCTAGCCAGTTTGCTCTGGCAATTCCAAGTCTTGGCCTCTCTATACTGGGACTACAGGCAGGGGGGTTCTGGAGATCTGAACTCTGGTCTTCATTCTTGCACAGTAAGAAGTTTCTCCTCAACCCTGGAAAGCAGATTCTCCTTGCTCCTGGAGTCTTGGTGGGAGTCACAGACATCAAGCCCCCACATAGGCACCTCATCACTTGTTAAAGCCATTTTTACTCCCAAATCTGGCTTCCCTAGGCAGAGCCCAGCCCAGATGGAGTAGATGAGAAAGAAATGCACTGTTCATCGGGCTTTACCCTCACACTGTGTGCCATAAATGCTGCTGAGACAAACCTCAGAGGATTCTAGCAGTTCTTCCCTACCAAGCTCTTACTCTTCCAGACACTCAATCCCAGGCCAACACTTGACTCCCATCCTTTTCTTCTAAGCAGGAAGCAGAAGAGCTACACACACCTTAGATAGCCCTGAGTCTGAGGTGCATGGGAGACATACTGGGGGCTGGTAGCAGGGCATTCTCCATTTTGACCCACATACTCCTCAGCTGGTGGTGATTGATGAAACCATCCTTGGGAGCTAGACTACCCTAGTAAAGGTTCTCCAATGCAGGGGGCCTCCAGTTCTGCTCTAGATGGGAATCACCTCGGGAAGCTGTGTGTGTGTAGGCTGAATAAGTAGATGCCTGGAAGTGACACCAGAGGCACAGACCAAATAGCAAAGCCAGTGGACTCTTAGCGCTGCAGGAGCCACATAAGCCAGGGGCCTCAAAGTCATTCTTACCTTCAATGGGCTTCCAGAACAGGGGAACACTGTATCAGCCTTTATCATCATAATGCTGATTAATTTGGGGACTGTCTCATTTAAATCTTTTAAAAGTGTCCTCTGAAGGGCTGGAGAGACGGCTCAGTGGCTAAAAGCACTTGTTGCTCCTGAAGAGGACCTGAGCATGGTAACTAAAATCTATATGGTGGCTCACAACTGTCTATAACTACAGCTCTAGGGGAATAGATGCCCTCTTCTGGCCTCCACAGGGACTGCATGCACATGGTGGATATACATACATACAGGCAAACATTCATACATATAAAATAAAATGAAATTAAATATTTTTTAAAAAAATATCATCTAGAAAATTTAGACTTGGGATGTGGACAGGGTCTTTGATGACCTGGAGCAAAAACTAAGACCCTGAAATCAAAACAAAACCAAAAAAATGTGCTAGGAGATGTAGGGGACGATGGACACAAAAACATCCTCTGGCAAGAAGAAGGATACACAGGGCAATGGAACTGAGCCCAATTTTCCCTGGGGATACTCTCAACCCCAATGATGAACACCTTTCTAATGGTGAGATCCTGCACAAGTGACCACTATGTCTACCCAGGAAATAACAGCCTTACTAAGGAATGTGCTCAGGTCCAGAGAAACAAACAGCGTGAACCACTGAATCAGGAAATGAAGGCTATCAGCACTGTTCCTACACATTCCACATAGCATCAGCTCCCTGAGGCCTTTCAAAACTTTCCTGATGTCAGTGAAACATCAAGCAGCCTCCTCCCCGGCCATGTGGAATGTCTCCCTGCTAGATGGGCATGCATTGGCTCGCCAGGCGACTCTAGATGAAATGTGACGCCTGTGGGAGCCCTCCCAAGCTGGTGACCAGGGGAAGCACTGGCCCAAATCACAGATACACCAGAAATGGTTTGTGAAGTTATAGCTGTCAGCAGCTACAATTGAAGCTAAGATTTTTATCTAGTTATAATGCTGGAGTTACAAGAAGCCAAACAGGAACATATCTTGTTGTTTGACCTTGGCTATACCACCCACCCCTCTCCCCGGACTCTAGGACCACAGAGAGGAGAGAAGTGAAGGAGAACAAAGGGAAAAAGAGTCAGAAATGAGAACACAAAACAGCCTTCTGAGGAACACTAGCCAATACAAAAGCCAGAGAGGAAATAACGGATCATCCGACTTCACAAAATTTCTAAATTTTGACATGGCCAAAGCCACCATAAAAATCAGAAGGCAGACAGAAAGCTGAGAAAAACATCTGTGAACAATGACAAAAGTTCTATGTATTTCTTGTTCTAAAACCAACGTTTTGGTTGAACTCCAGAGTCATTTGGAGAGAAGGGTAGAGGACCAATGGGAGAACTGTGGATTGAGAGGAAGGTGTGCTTGTGCCATCAGCAACCAGATGGCTGAGGTTTGATACAGGTCATCTCCAGCAACAGCCAGAAACATACTGATGTGATGCTCATGAGTGAGACTCCCCTGAGTGTCATTTGGAAACACATAGCCCCAGCTATAGAATGCTCTTGGTTCTGGCTCCACTTGTGCGTGCGTGTGTGTGTGTGTGTGTGTGTGTGTGTGTGTGTGTGTGTGTGTGTGTGTGTATATATATATATGTATCTATATATGAAACAACTTGTAACATTCTTTAAAAGATGAACTAAAACCAGAAAGCCCCTAACTTGAATATGATCCAGTGGTTAAATGTGTATTTTTAGGGGCCTGGAGAGATGGCTCAATGGTTAAGACTCACAGACTGCTCTTCAAGAGGACCTTAGTTCAGCTCCCCCCACCCACGTTGGGTGGCTCATAACTGCCTATAACTCCAGCTCCAGGGGTTCTAATCAATGCCCTCTTCTTGCCTCCTGAGGTACCTATAGGCACATTTTACATATATATATACACATATATGTATACATATATACATATATACATATATACATATATGTATATATACATATATATACATGTATACATATATGTGTATATATATATGTGCATGTGTATGTATATATATACATATGTATGTATGTATATATGCGCACACACACACAATGGCATAAACTTACACAGACACAAACATATGAATAAGAATAAATCTTAAAGTATTTTTAAAGCATATTTTCAACACTTATTTCATGACATATAAAATTGTAATGACACAACAGAAAAGAATTATTTATTTTGAAGTAAGATCTTCATTTTATAAAAAGCATGTACTTAAAAGTCTAAGAACCGAAATACCAACATCTAATTCCCCAAGATATATATACATAAAACACAGCCTTTAAAAATATATTTAATCACTATTTCTCAAAGAACCATAACAAAGGTGTCAGAAGTCAAACTAAGAGGAGAGAGGAGAGAGAGGGGAGGTGAAGAAAGGGAAAGTGAGGAAAGAGGAAGGGAGGAGAGGGGAGGGCGGGGGCAGGGGCAGGGAGTGAAGTCAGAGAAGGAGGTAGGTAGCATAGACCCTGTTGAAGGAACCAAACACAGCCAGCAGAGCCCTGAGCCTTTCTCAAAGGAGCCCTTAGCACACAACAACAACCCGGCCTTCTCCCCAGCTCCGCTTAAGGAGTTAGTTACTTTTGGCCCTGAAGAGGGATAAACACAACACAAGAAGATATTTTGAGTAGTGGAAACATTCACCTAAGTTTTATGATGATAATATTTGTTATGTGATTATCTTATTTCATTATGCATTATTATTGCTCATCTCTTACTGAGACTAATTTACAAGCTAGACTTGATCACAGCTGTGCTTGTATGAGAAGAAAAGTGGGCTTGGTNGTTCCTGGCATCCACTGGGCATCTTAGAACATGTGTCCTAAAGTAAAGGGTATCTGGGGTATGCTACCCATAAAGAATCTGGACTGTCTAGCTAGCAGATCTGAGTACCAGTCTAGGTAGTGTGAATCCTCTTCTTAACCAATCGTGAGCCCAGAAAAATGCCATCAGGAAGAGCAGCCCACATGAGAACAAGTCTTCGCCATGCCAAGGTGAAATAAGTGACTGGACAGATTCTCATCAAGTCACATGTACTTGGTTCCTAGGATCAGCTTCTGTTAGGACTCAATCCTCATTGCGCTGTTAAGATTTCCATTCTTCTGTGAGGTGATAATGTGGGCGATCACAGCTGTTCTGTTTGTTTCGCTTTAATCCTGACTGAGCTAAATGATATGCCAACCCCATACCACAGCACATGCCCTCTCCCCTCTCTTCCAACAGTTTACTGGTCCATGAAATCCAGATATCTGTTAGCTGAATCTCTACCACTTCAGCCTAAATTAAAGAAAGAGAGTTAGCCATTTCATGAGACGAAGCAGAAAGGAAATAAATGGCTTTTTCCTTCAGGCCCCTGCTGGGTAAATTCTCAGCCCAAGATGATAGCATAGATAACTGGCTCCAGTTGAGAAAGTTTGCCAAGGCTGAGGCATCTGTAGGGGGAGAGCATTCTTCCCCCCAAAAGCTGCTGAGATGTGCAATCTGTCTACAGAGAGGAAAGGAACACAGCTCCGGAACTGGAGCCCGCACTGCCTCTGCGGAGCTGAAACCCACAACAGGGAGGAATCCACTGGTTTGTTAATGGGTTGTCTCTCACAGCTAAAGCCTGGAGCTTCTGGAGTATGTTGACAGGACCCAGAGNTCAAATGAGAACTCAATTCTAGCTCTCTAGAAGGGCCTCTGAAACAACNGAAGAAGGTGACAAGGGTCATGTAGATTGAGGTTGGACATGAAGGCCCTGTGTTTGGCACCAATGCCTAGGGGGTCCCTGCTCCCCTTCAGACCCAAGTGTCCAGCCATGTGGCAGGAGGAGGTTCAGCTGTGGCATCTGCNCCAATTCCTCCTCACTAGAAAGGGCTTATTGAACAGGAATTATCCAAAGGGGAAAAGGAAAAACAAGGCTGAGCACAGGAAGGGTAGAAATAGACATTACTGGTCACTTTAGCTAGCTATCAGCCACATCTTTGTAAGGTGTAGACCATTTACAGAGTCAAATTAAAAACAAAGAAAGATAAATGTAGAATGCCCATTGGGTTTTCACCCCTGGGTCAGCTCTGGTGGCAGGAAAAAACAAAACTGCCCACAAATGTTAACATCTTAGTGTGCACACAGTAAGTGAATTCAAAATTCTGACCCACAGGAAAAAGCAATTCATGACGTAGCACGGAAGTAAGTCCTAGAACTGTTCCCCACCCTCAAAGCCTTGGGAATCTGGAGGATTCAATATTGTAGACAGGCAGGTAGGCTAAAGTCTGGGTGCCAAATGTTTTCCCAAAGGTCTATCTGTAAAGGCTTGGTCCTCAAGTGCCAACATTTAGAGGTGGGAGAATGGCTGGGAAGTAGGGCCTGGTGGGAGGTCCTGGGTGACTGGCAGAAGCCCTTAGAAGACTGTGTGACCAGAATCTTCCTTCCTGTCTTTCACTCTTGGCCATGAAGTGAGCTGCTGCATCCTCCTTGCCATTGACATCTCATCAGTTGCCCAAAGCAATGGGTTTTCCCAAGGTTGGATAGTAACCTCCAACACTGTGAGCTGAACTAACCTTTTGTCTTTATAAAGTAACATTCTCGGGTATTTCATTACAGTGACAGAAAGAAGGGAGAGAGGAATACAACAGATAATTTTATACTTCCTTGCCATTTGTAGGTCACACACCACCATAAAACAGAGCAAGAAGTCACAGCGTGAGAGGCAAACNACTNTTCACTTGAANGGGCTATACTGCACTATCCCTGAGAGATAATTGTNTGCAGAAGACTCATCTTGACTAGGCTAAGAATTTTTTTCCCATAATGGNCTGTGTCTTAGTTAGGGTTTTCTATTGCTGTGAAAAGACACCATGACCATGGCAACTCTTANANAGAAAACATTTAATTGAGGGTGGCTTGCTTACGGTTTCAGAGGTTCAGTCTATTTTCATGGTGGGGAGTATGGCAGAGTGCAGATAGACATGGTGCTGGATTAGTAGCTGAGAGTCCTACATCTTGATCAGAAGGCAAAAGGAAGTTGACTGACAGTCACAAAGAGGGAAGCTTGAGTAAGAGAGATCCCAAAGCCCACCCCCACAATGACACACTTCCTCCAACAAGGCCATACCTCCTAATAGTTCTACTCNCTTTGGTAGCCATTTTCTTTCAAATCACCACAGGCTAANCATGATCAAAATGCATCGTATAAACTTCTCAAATTAGAAAGGAAAACGAATGACAAAACCTATTCACCATGGTTTGCCAAATACATTATATTTTCCCAAGTAGCATGAAATGACCACTGCCCAAATAGCACGCTCTGTGGAATGTGACCTCAATGACCTGGTCACACAGCTAGATGATAGAAGCTTTTGCTGCTGCTGATTTGTTTAGTGGGTGTTTACTGAATATTCATTGGGCCTTACTAAAATAATTAGTNTCCATCTGCAAGTAAATGGCAAAGAACAATNGCCATCCTTGTGGTGCTAAAATTCTAGGAGAGAAGACCAAACAATGAACACTAGGAATAAATAAAGCATCTGGTATGGGAGAAAATAATAACTACTATAGGGGCTGTCCCCTGTCAAGCTGCCAACCAAGATTAGCATCCCAGAAAGATTAGGACAAAGTGAAAGGCACTGGGGTTAGTCATGGTGGTTGTCTTAGGTGGTGTTTCTANTGCTGTAAAGAGACNCTGTGANCTTGGTAACTCTTATAAAGGAAAACATTTAATTGGGGTTGGCCTACAGTTTAGANGTTTAGTCCATTATTGTCTTGGTGAGAAGCATAGTGGCATGCAGGCAGATGGTGCTNGAGAAGGAGCTGAGAGTTCTACATCTTGATCCATAGGCAGAAGGAGGCTACACAGGATGTAGCTTGAGACCTCAAAGNCCACCCCTACAGTGACACACTTCCTTCAACAAGGCCACACCTCCTAATAGTACCACTCCCTATGGGCCAAGTATTCAAACACATGAATCTATGGGGAACACCTATTCAAACCACCACAGTGGTCCTCATGGAGAAAGTGATATTTAGGTAAAAACTGACTGATGGTGAGAAAGTTGGTTGTGTGAGTGTCTGGAAGACATTTTCCAGGACGAAGGTAAAAGCAGTACCAAGGCCCCAGGAAGATGCTCAGCTTGTCTAAGGATTGGGAAGGAGGTTGGAGGGTCTGCAGACACATGAATGAACAGACAGATTGTAAAAGAAGATGGCAGAGTGGTAACAGGTAGATGGGTAGGGCAGGGTAAGAAGAGATGAGAGTTCTTTATAGGAATTGGGTTTGAGGCCACCAGAAGATCATGAGAGAGAAGAATTATAAATGACTACTCATTAAACAAACAAACAAAACCACTCTAGCTGTTAGGTTGATCATAAGGGAAGGGTTGTCACAAAGGACAGGGGCACTAAAGGTAGCATGTGCCCATGTGTGCATGCGTACATATGTGTGTGTGTGTGTATGTGTGTGTATGAGAGAGAGAGAGAGAGAGAGAATGTGTGAGAGACTATGTGCATGGTTGTGAGTGTATGTGTGTGAATGTGTGTGTGAGTGTGATTTGTGTATGACTGTGTAAGTGTATTGTNTGAGTGAGAGAGTATGTATGTGTGTGAATGTGTGTGTGAGAGTGTGTGTGTCACAGATGGTATACCTGAAGGCAGAGCCTTCAGATTTAGTAAGAATCTTGATGAAGACTATGAGATGCAGAGGGACTGAAAGCCTGACCTCAGTTTNGGATTAGTGTGACTAGAAGGATCATCAGACACAATAGAAATGGTGGGATGTGCCGGGGAGGCAAGTGGGGAACAGGGTTGGGCATGAGATTCTGAGACACAGACAGACACCTGGCCGGAGAAGGCAAGCATGAGCTGTAGGAGGAAGGGATGAAGCTGAAAGACANAGCCTGAACCAGGTACCCATCCTGAGGAATGACAACAACGAGGGGGCCAGCAGCACCCAGCAGTGAAGCTGGGTNTAGCCTCTGAGGTCAGAGAAAAATGAGGAAGCCAGGAAAGGAAACTGGAAAGAGACTGGTGGGAAACAGGAGGAAGAGATGCGCTTCCCAGAAGCCATGTGAAGAAGCTGGAGGAAGAGATAACAAAGGAAGGCAGGGCAGAGCCATAGACCAGTGACTTGACCAGTAAGGAACACAGTGCTGGGAGCTCCCATGTTCTCTGTGTCTGAAACTCCACCCAGTATTTCATGCATACGACCTCA
>LZPO01075976.1:122991-136108 GCA_001675575.1 Neotoma lepida | reverse complement strand
AATAACAACAACAAAAACAATATGTTTGCTTCCAAAATGGGGGATGAGCCTTCCTGTGAAACTGCATAACCCTCAAGACACAAATCCATGACTTATCTCTAGGTGATGTATTTTATATGATTTATGTCCTTCTTCAATCTATATTTTATTTTATTTTTTTAATGATCACTAAGCCTCCACTAGGGAAGGGTTGATTTCCTAGCCAAAGTAATCCATTCTGGCCAATATCACCTCATGAATTATTTCCATACTTCCTGGCTTTTATTCATCACAGCTCCTTTTGTACAGGTAAGGAACAGCAGGAGGGGGGATGCTTGGACTGCCTATGTGAAATCCCCCTTATTCTGCTGGCCACTGTGTTCAGCTCAGAGCAAGCCTCACCAGGCAATGGGACGGCATGTTAATGGAGGATCAAGGTGTGTCTGCTTGCACAGCTCGCAAGACAGCAAACAGGTCCACAAATTAAATGTGAGAATTCAGGGAGGACTGACCCGTCACAGGAAGGGAGAACAGGACCCTGACAGTCCAGCTAATGCCTATAATCACAGCGATAAAGGCCTGTAAATGGCTTCATTCCACACTGTCACTCACAGCTCTAGCTGTGCCCTCACTCCTGCTACCTACAGTGACCTTTGTAACGCTTGAGAAAACACCTTCCCGCTGTGAGTTCTCTTACAGAANAGCCAGATGGGGCGGTTTTGCTCCATTATTTGTGCCTGTAAAGGGAAAATGCCAACAGAAAGATTCATGATGATCCAGCCCATCTCTGCAAAGCTTCTCTGATTTATTAGGGCATAAACTGCTGTACAAGCTGTAATGAGACATAAATGTTCTGGAAGGCCTATGAACTCCAGGAGGAAANGCCTCGCCATCACACTTCTGTGCACCTAATTTATTAACAGTTTATGCCAACACAGTCTGGAAAATCCTGCCGACTTCAGAATCCGTGGCAGTCACCTTAGTGGTGGGCATGGGAGAACCGCAGGAAAAGATGTCCAACTCAGACAAGTGACAGAAAACGTATTGACCCACTGCATTACACCTCGAAGGCTTGTGATGTCCGTAGTAGTCCCGCGGCTGTGCTTTCTGGGGTACAGGTGCAGGTGAGGGCAAGGATTCCCCAGCTATGAGATGTGATGGAGATATTGTTCTGTATGCTGTGAATATGTGTTGCTCTGATTGATTGATAAATAAAATGCTGATTGGCCAGTAGCCAGGCAGGAAGTATAGGTGGGATAAACAAACAAGGAGAATTCTGGGAAGAGGAAGGCTGAGTCAGGAGACGCCAGCCGCTGTGGAAGGAGCAATATGCCTGTAGACCGACCGGTAAAGCCACAGAATACGTGGCAAAACATAGATTAATAGAAATGGGCTGAATTTAAGTATAAGAGCTAGTCAGTAATATGCCTGAGCTAATGGCCAAGCAGTTGTAATTCATATAAGCTTTTGAGTTATTAATTTATAAGTGGCTGCGGGACCGCTGGGTGGGCTATACCTCGTGGGGCCTGGCAGAACCCAGACAAAACATTCACCTACAGAGATGGACAAATCTGACTGGACGTTTTGTTGCACCAGTGTCTCTTGGTCCTAAATGAACATGGGAAAGGGTGTTTAGGGTTAATTCAGAAGAGGCCTCTGTCACTGGTCTAAATTCCTCGGTCATTTGAAGAGCATTTTCTCCAATCTAGTGCCTTCAATACAATTACCATATTTATGNTCTCCAAACATTGCCCCTTTGATTCTAAATATAGATCAAAAAAATTAACTGGTCCGTGTTCTTTCCGATTTGCTGTAGCTTACAGCCATTTCTTTCCTTTCATTATAGTGTGTGTATCACTTTAATTCAGTTTTGGCTTCATTTGCCAAACTNCATGAAAGGAATGAGATGAAGGAGTGACCAGGAGAATATACAGTATCCTGACGTGATATTAGGCATTGGCCCTTTGCCACTTGATGCACGAATGAGATCACCTTTTGTCCCCTAGTGTNCATTTCCACAANGTCTCCTACGCACATAGCATGTGTTGGAGATCTAGTAGGAGCAGGCGCAGCACAGCCAGGANTGGTGAAGTGATNTGCAGAGTCTAGTGCAAAGCAGAATAGTGAAAGGAATGATTTCAAGATGACAAGGGCTTTTCTAAGCATGGAGCCCGGGGTGTCNGTGCCATAAGTAGCCCAGCAACACCCTTCAGAAGAANCNCTGGTTCNAATCCTTGAGGAGCTTTTGGCTTAGCCAAGGCCAAACATTCAGGCATCACCACTAACAGACAATGCTCAAGAGGAACTGCCTTTGGGAAACATGACAAAGGCTTGTGAGTTAGGCTGGGCACTGAGGGCAGACTTGGGTCAATACCTGGAACTGTGCTTGTCTCCTTGCAAAAGACAGAGAGGCTTAGGCAAATGCTCCAAGGAGAGAGTCTGCAATTGGGCGAAGAAAAGAATNAGGCTTACCAAAATAGCAGCGGAAGTGCCTTCTCTTCCGCCAGAGGCTGCACACAAGGTGCTACACCCTACAGGGCCTTGCAGGCTCTGGGGAACTACTGTTGAAGCAAAGTCTGCAGTGAACTCAGGATTGAGTGCTTTCCCATCTGTTGTATTGCCAAGAGAAACCTAAANAACCCTCCAGGTTCACTTGGGCCTGTAGAAGTTTANTGGACCACTGGAACAGGGTGAAAAGGCTTGGTAACCATCTTCCTCTTGGCTANCTTAACCTTCAGGCCAAATTCTATTCAACTCGCAGGCAGACGTGCAAATTGCCCCACGTGGTCAGTCAGATGAGCTTGCGCTCTTTCGCCAGCTGCAACAGTTTAAGCATCTGAATTTTTTTAGGCAATACCATGACCACCTGTTAGCCCACTTCAACAAAACAAAAAGCTTGTTTTTCCTTTTGACAAGAGCCTGATCTNACCATCAGCCAGTGGTCAGTGGTAGCAACCTTCTGCTCCTGAGCCTGTAAGCTTGCCTTCTATTCCCTGTACACCTGGCTCACATCCCCCGGTTCTGTGCCTCAAGTCCTCTTGGCTCCTCAGACAGTTGCCTGAGCCTTCTTCTAAGGTCCTCACTCCTAGTGCTAAGTGGCTGAAATGATAAACCCATTCACNGCTACAACCCTCCTTGCAGGCTGGTGAAGAGATTTACATTGCAAACACCAGAAGAATGAATGTGCTTTTAGTTTAAGAGACTGAGAGCCCCACTCGCTGCAAAGCAAATGTCAAGAGTGAGNTGGGGTGCATTCCACACCTGAGCAATAAACCTGTGTCAACACTGCTTTGGAACACTGTCACTGTAATTAAACACAGAGAAAGGCCAAGGATGTCTCCATGGCCAANAGTGGAGCCTGTGCTCACATTAACTATGCTGTTCCTAGGCTCTCAGAGCATCAGACTCAACATCCTAGCAGGGCTCCTGGTGGCAGAGCCTAGAATCTGCAAGGCAAGCATGCCCTTGAGAAAGGGCAGATGAAGAGTGAAGTCCGGGGACTTGACCTTGGTCCCAGGTAAATAAGTCAGTATGGAAGTCAGAAAGGGAATCTGAGGCACTGTTTCATTTGCCTACATCCTTCTATCAGATCTAATTTGTTACTAATATTTCAGTTATTCTCTCCTGTGCTTAGAAGACTTGACTTTTTTTTATTAATATTTCATGAGGCCTATTGATATTTGATCTTAAAATCAAAGTGTTCCTTAAACACAATCAAATTAAACAATCCTCAGGATTTTTTTAGTAAGGAAATGGTTTCTTTATAGCAAATCTGCTTTATTTTGCTCTTTCAATGTGTGGTTGAAAAATGTATTTTTTTTAAACAAACCGGACTGTTGCATCTATTTTTAAATCAACTAAAGTGATCCATGAGATGGATCCAATGCCCTGTTAGGAAAGAAGGTAGAGGAAGAAGGCAAAATAAAATGAAATAGGCTTATCTAGAATGTCAAGTAGAAAGTCCACTGCAGGTGCCACTGGCCCTGACCCCTCTGCTGATCTCTTCCACTTTTTACTATGGAAGACCATTACTGATGATGTTTCCAACTAGCTATGATCAAAACTCACTGGCAAATGTCATAATTCAGTCTGAAAACACAATTCCTATCATTCACTCTTTTATGATAACATCAAATCCTGAGATTCAAGGGTTCCAACTTCATGTTTGAAAGGAATTTGTTTAAAGACAGGTCTTTTATATGAATAACTTATGAATCAATGTTACCAGGGTTTCTGAAGCTGTTCCATGTAGCAAATATGCTATACCAGCCAGAAAGCAGAGGAAGGACTCAGGAGAGGGACCCAGACCTGTGGATTGAAAGCGAGAGTAGGCTGCCTCTGCCAAAACCATGAGTGAACTAGCCTTTGGAGTAACAGAGTTCTGATGGGAATATCTTTCTGAAAATGAGCTGCTCTGATTGGTTGATAAATAAAGCTGTTTGGCCAATGGTGGGGCAGAATAAGGTTAGGCGGGACATTCTAACTACAGGGAGAGAAACAGAAAACAGAGCTGGGCAGACGCCATTCTGCCATCTAGAGAAAAACATGTGATGACATACAGGTAAAGCCACATGGAACACGTGGCGACATAGATTTATAAAATGGGTTAATTTAAGATGTAAGAGCTAGCTAGCGAGAAGCCTGCCATGGTCATAGTTTAAAAATGATATAAGCCTCCGGTGTTTACTTGGGTCTAAGGGGCCGCCGAAGCGGGCAAGGGGCCGCGGGAGCCGGGCAAGGGGCCGGACAAACTTTCATCTACAGAGTTCATAAGCAGTTCTTTGTATATGTGGGCCATGTGGTGTATGTGCATGTGTTCACATGTGGGAGCATGTGCATGTAGGTGTGTAGACACATGCATGCTCATGCATGGAGGCCAGGGGTCAACATCAGATATTCCTCAACCTTATTTTTTGAGGCAGGGTCTCTCACAGAACCTGGAGCTCACTGATTTTGCTAGAGTAGCTGGCCTGTGGTTTCTAGAAATCCACCTATCTCCACTTATAGCCACACCTTACACTCAGGTTCCATGTGCATGCCACAGCACTCAGCTTTTTGCATGGTTGTGGGGCTCAACTCAGGCCATCATTCTCCAGCAGCAAATACTTTACCAAGTGAGCCACCTCCCTAGTCCCCAGAACAGCTTTTCTGATGGGAGTAAAACCAACCTCCAGATTCAGAGCTCTGCCCCTGGTTGTAGCCTTCAACCTCAAACCACATGGGCAGATTCTGCTGATCCAGGGCTGAGCCGGACAGAGGTGTCTACTGACACTAGGCATTCAGACACTGGTGGGGATAACACAGTTCTGAGTTTCCCTCACACTACTGGGTCATCCCTGAATCACATGGCACAAAATAAGACTGACCTTCTATTCTAAGAAAACTTAAGTTTCACATCTTTCAAGACCTTCCTGTATTTGTCTGTCAGCACACGTTTTGACAGAAGGNACTTTAGAGCAAACGTGCCTTCACTATCTACAGCCATCAGAACAGACACACGAATCCTCGCGTGAAGGGAGGAACATCAGGAGACACCTGAACATTCTTTCCTACCGTGCCACCGTGTGATGGGGCAATCCCACACAGAAAGCTTCTGCATGAAACCGAGGCAGCAACACCCCTATTTCTCCAAATGGCATCTTCCTGGCCCAGTTTCCACTCACTAATGCATTATGGAAAAATCGACTTCAAAGGAACATTTAAGCACAATTTTGTTCTAACTTTGTCTGGTTACCAAGGACTTACTTATAAAGAATGCATTTTTCTTTCTACTTTCCTACCTAGTTTTTATGCAAGTTATCTCTGATTTCCTCAAAGTTAACTTTTCCTGCATCATTAATGTTATCCACTGAAGTTGTCTATTGAGAATTGAAAAGAATCTTGAATTCCTCTCAAGATTAAAAGTAAAAATCAGGAAATATCCCACCTTTTTGCCTAGTAGTGAAATCCAGAGTCATAGATCCAGGCAGATTTTCCTGGGCTATACCTCTTCCATCTGCATGCTGACCTCTCTCATTATTCATCCACCCATTCAAATATCCATGGGGTTTCTCTCCAACTGTCCACTGACTTTCCCAGGAACTCATCTACTCACTCACTTATCCAACTCACCTGAGTTCTACTGAGAAATTCATGGTCAAAGAACTTGAGCCCCTTTGCTTCTGTCATCTCTTTCTGTCATCCCTGGTTGTCCTTGTGGTATCATAAGTCTTACTAACTCTTTTGGGGGAAATCATTACATTTTGAGAATAGCAGAGCTACCTTATGCTTGGCCATCTAAACAGTATATGAAGCTAAGGAATATGGAAATTCTTGGAACTAAAATGAAGTACTTCATAAAAATAACTTAGTATTTCATTCCCAAGGTCTGTGACTATTAAGCAAACTTCTTTTGAGTGAGGAGGCAAGCCCCAAAGGACTGACTCTGAGCTCAGTGCTAAAGGACAGACGGTGCACCAGAGAGATGAATGTGTTTCATTACCTTGAACTTATTCCATAGGTATAATTAGAACTCCTCTGAGAAGTCACCTAATTGTGTAATATACTGCAAAGTACGTGAGCATTTCATTTTGGCATTAAACAGAATCTATCAAACTCCCTTTTCATTTAGGAGTCCATACTTGAAGGGGAACAAACAGGAGAGGTCGTTTCCACAGCAATGCTTCCTGGTTAGTACCACTGGCCCATGTAAAGGAAGAGGATGCATTTTCCCCTTGAGGCATCTCTAGAGAAAAGGCATTTTAGAACACGCTGGTGTATTTATTAGATGTCCCCATTGTCCTAGAGAACCACAGCTGCAAGTACATTATTTCTAGCAGAAATATTGGTAATGTGGGGGACCAGAAGAGACACCCCTAACTAGGTGGCTATTCCCCCTCCTTTAGGTTACCTGGATGGAGCAGGGCCTCCTGGTCCCAGCAACAGAGCTTACAGCAGAAACTTACAGAGTCCTAAACCATGCTACCATTCCCCACCCACTGATTGTCCTAGGCTCCTCTGCCTTCTAGCAGCTGGTCTAGAAGTTTCTTCCATGTCACTGGCCTCCTGGAGAAAGCATTTTCTGTCACCAACAAGCCTCCCCTCCCACTCTGGACCCAGGAAATGGCCTTAGCATTTTCAAAGAATTTCTTCCTTGTGTCAAGACAAGACCATCAATCAATAGAGGAGCAAAGGCATCTTTTTGTTTCTTTGTTGTTTTTAGAGACAGGGTTTCTCTGTGAAGCAGTCCTGGCTGTCCTGGAACTCACTCTGTAGACCAGGCTGGCCTCGAACTCAGAGAGATCTGCCTGCCTCTGCCTCCCGAGTGCTGGGATTAAAGGCGTGAACCACTACCACCTGGCACAAAGGCATCTTTCAACTAGAGGAGACTTCAAGGCACAGGTAAGCAGCTGCGTGTGCAGGAAACTTACAAGAGGAAATGCACTCCTCTGGTGAGGAAGTAAGGAATCCAGATGATNGGGCACGCCAACCACCCAAAATATCCCATAGGTGCAATTAGACTCTCCTAAGACACCAACAAATTATGTAATAGCCACAAAGCGTGTGAGCATTTAAGTGTGGCATTTATGTGGAATCTATCAAATGCCTTTTAATTTAGTATTTCAGACTTGAAGGGGAACAAACAGATTTTTGGAGATTTCAAATATCAGGCAGACAATGTTGGAATATACAGACCTGGCCTTTTGTGTTCTGAAAGTTCTTCTACCACACCTTGATTGATGCTCTTGGGACATGAGGAAGTCTTGGGAGAAAGCATGGCCAACTTGTGGCACCAGGGCTTCTTGATTGGGGGCCAGACTCTGTTCCTTGGCCCCTCTTCAGGGATCTTTCCCAGGAAGTACTCCAGGATGTCACTTCTTAGGCCTTCAGTTGGCCCCTGGGGTGAAAGCTTTTTGCTATGTAGGAGTCCATGCTGGGTAGTCAGCCAGTGTTCATGAAAGAGTGAAGGTGACTTTCTCCTCCCTGATTGTTTAGAGGGATTGTGGTGATAACTGAGCCATTTCAAGCCAACTCCAAGGAATGGAAAGATAATATCTGCACAGACAAAAAGGCCAATGCAAGCTGGGGACAAGCAAAGACAAGCTTCTTTGGCTGATATCATCAACCACAAGAAATAAAACAGATGCAATGGGAAGAGGACGGTGGTGACGTGGCCATCTTCCCAGCTGTAGACAAATGCCCCCCTTGCTCACACATTGGACTCCATCCTTGGGGTGTTGGTCCCAGGGCTGGCTTGCACATGGCGAGGAGGGGGCTCAGCCTCCGCACCTTATACATCTCACAGATGCATCAGCTGGTATGAGTTATCCAACAGTGACCACATTTTGGGGAGAAATCACCCATTGATTTATCACAGGGNGCATAAATCATAAATGCATTTAGTTGTCTTCATCGCCTTTCTTGTCATCCTGCCCCTCTGAAGTGAAATTAAGAGGCAGATGTCTTATCTGGGATCAATTCCAGATCCCATTTGTGTTTAAAAAAAGACAGCCAGGGAAGGGTTTCATACAAACCTTCCGTCACAGGTTGATCAAAGTCTTGGTGCCTTGAAGGCCAAGTCCCATAGCAGATAGCTTTGAGAGGTCCAGGGATGTAAGAGGTAGACACCTTGGCTCACACAGTCCCCTCACACCCCAAATAAGACTGAAGATGCTAACAAGTTCCACACTGTCTCTAAGACAGCCCCCAACTCCCACCCCCCTACACACACCCTGTGGTTTCTAGCAGCCAAGCCCACAGAGATTCCTGCACACAGGGGGAGGTCCCAAATGCCATGGAAGAACAAAGACTGTTTGGCTCTAAATTTTAAAGTTTAGAATAAACCACAGTAAGGACAGAACAGGATCCTTCCAGAAAGTTCTCAAGAGCGCCTCTTAAACACTTCTACTTTCTCTGCCCTCAAATTCCATGGAGGTCTTCTGGGAGTCCTGCCTCCTTTGCCTTGCACTGTTTCCTCCAGGTTCTTGTTCTGGTTTCCCTCCTGGTTCCAAGTACTGAAAGATCCTGCATATGGTTTTATTTTGTTTGTTTTTGTTTGTTTTCTATTTGTTTGCTATCCTAGAACTCGCTCTGTAGACCTGGCTGACCTTGAACTCAAAGACATCCACCTGCCTCTGCCTCCTGAGTACTGGAATTAAAGGAGTGGTCTGCATATGCTGCTGTTCATCCTGACAGCAAACAGGGATGTGGCATTAACAAGGCTGTTTGAGGATTACAGAGTCAGAGAGATTGAGCAGCTGGTTTGAGATCACACAGTTGAAGGCAAAGCTGAACATCATGCTCAGCTTATCAGTTTTGTTTGTTTTGTTTCAAATATAAGGCTTTCTATTTTACAGCAATACTGAGGCATCATTACCTGATCAGGTTTTTGGAGTGCAATTATACAGTCCATCAAGGACACCAGCTATTTATTGTTCATAAGGAAGACAGCAAATATGAAGAAAGCTAAAAAGAGAAGGGGTGGTCAGGGGGTGCTCTGCTGAAGATGCAGATGGATGCATACATTTNAATATTCATATTAAAACGCACAGTTCAGAACTTTGACCTATAAACACTGATGTAAGGACCGTCCCACTTCCCTGGGACTGTCTTGACACGGGTACTTGCAGTGTCAGCTCTTGACGCCCCCCACTGGTCAATCTGAGGCAGCAACAGAGAATCTTCAAGTGTCCTGTGTACAAGAGGCAGACTCACAGACCTGTAGTCCAGAGTGCGCCCCATCCCGTTTTCTTCATGTCCGGTAGCCAGCTGTCAAATGTCTCATGCATTTTTTTTCCTCTTTTTCAAAGGAGCCTCAACTTTCATTCAATAAGAAGAGCTCCTAAAGGGTTGTTTCCTCCATTGAGAGGAAAAGAAAGGAGTGGTGCTTTGGAAGGGCTAAGATAATTACTCTGTGCAGCGGAAACGCATTTTGGTAAGTACTGCTTGGCTCGTGCTCACATCCTCCCCTTCAGAGTCCTGATCTGGAACAGTCTCNTTTGAAATTCGAAAACCATCACATTTTATCCTGTCCCACTGAGGTACAAAACAAGTCACATGAAAGCAAAACTGAAGTGATCCAAATCTTAAAAGCTGCAGAGTTTCCACGGGTTGTGAGGGTCAAATTCATAGAAGCAAGAGTTGAAAGTCCCCCCAAATCCAGGCTTCTGAAGCCACAGGCTCCAGATGCCTGCCCCCAGCCTGGTCCACCTTCCCCAAAACAGAGNGGGCCCCAGGAGGCTTCCTTGCCATCTAACTAATCCCCCTTTCCACATCTCACTTTCAGTTCGCATTCCAGCACCGATTTCCACATGGGCCTCTCTGCTTTCCAACAAGCCATGTCAGGCCACAAAATTCATGCCTGATAGTTAACATACAGCTCATGCAAGTCCCCCAAAGAGGCCCATTAGTCACCACCCTCAGCTGTTTTCTTTCCTCAAGAGGAATCCCTGAGGAACAAAGAGACTAGAACAAAATCTATTTTTACTTTGTGGAAGAGAGAACAATGTACCGAACTCAAACTGAAGACCCTGGAAGGGGGTGGGGAGGCTCTTGTGAGAAGCTCTGGGCTCAGAGGAGGCTCTGAGAGGGGCCAGGCTTGAAGGGCTGGGCTGTAGTACCCCCTCCCCCNACAGAAGTCTCTTTCTTTCCCAGCATTCATAGAAATCAACAACGTAAGAGTAGTTGGGTGGACAANAAGTTGCTGGCCAAAATCATCTGGCATCAGGAGGCTCATGATTAATGCTTAGATGTATGAAGACGGAATGCATGGTTTGGTTATGGAGGCTATGAGACTTCCCAAGAATCTACTGCAAGAGGAGCTTCATTTATGAGGCAGAAAGGAGATATGTCTACCCACCTCCCAGAAAGAGAGAGAGAGAGAGAGAGAGAGAGAACTAAGTAAGCTAATGTCTCATCTGTGATGAAAACCTTGTACTGTACAAGACTTATGCCAGGTTTAGGGACTCAGAATCCTTCCTGTTGGGCTGCTGGGATCAAGTTTAAAAAGGAAAGCATTCCTCTGGTGTACACAGCATTAATACATTAATAAGCACCACAGTTGGTGACTTATAGGGAGAGGTAGAAAGCTTGCCTTGACCTAAATCCACATATTCGTCCTTCTGTCCACAAATGTTGACCAAACACCTACTGTGTATTGGGCATTGTATCAAGTTCTAAGCTTAGAAGAAGAANAAAAAAAAAAACAGAAACTGCTGTGTCTGTTGAAGAAATCAAACACTCCAGAGACAATGGTGCCAGCCAGTCACCAGTCACTAGTCACCAAGGAAAGCAGTAATGAAGACTAGAGCAACTTCAGTACTTCAGTCAGGTAGTCAGCAGGAGCATCATAGGAAACATTTGAGACAAGCCAGGAAAACCTGAAGAGTCAGTCAGTGCCGAAGCTGCAGGCAAAGGCCCAGCAGAAGGAATGGGATATACAAATGTCCCAAAGTAGCCAGGAGCAGAGAGTTGAGCACCGGGCACTAGGCATGAGGGGCAGCAACCAAGAAGACCAGAATCAGGTCTTTATGGACCAGAGTGAGACACCAATGGAAGCTGGAGGGAAGNCCAAGGGTGCATCTGTTTCTAGTTTCCAAAAGATCTCCCCATCCTGTGGGCTGCCTTTTCATTCTATTGATGGTTTCCTGTGCTGTACAGAGACTATTTAGTTTGATAGAGTCCCATTTATCTAGTTTTGTTGTTGTTGTTGTTTTGTTGGTCATACTTTGTCATCCTGTCCAAGACAAATTCAAATCATATATAAACCACATCCAGACTCCACATCTGATAAGGGGTTAATTCCCAAAATACATAAGGAACTCTGTAAACTCAATAGCAAAATCAAAGCAAAAACAACCTGATTAAGAAAAGAACAAAGGACTTGTGTAGACATTTTCCCAGAAGAGCTATATGAATGGCCAACAGGTGTCTGAAAATACACTCAATACTGCAGTCTCCAGGGGAAATGGGAATCAAGTAACAAGAGCTGGCAAGACAAGGGATCCCCTGTACAGTGATGGGCTGTAAACTGGTATATTCCTTATGGAAAATAGTATGGAGGCCATCTAAAATTTCAAACAAAGCCACCCAACTTCCTATTTCTGGGAATAGACCCAAGAGAATTGAAATCAGGATTTCTAAAAGATTGATGTCCTCCCATGTGCATTATAGAATTACTCACAGTGACCAGAATATGAGAATAACCCAGTGTTCACAAGTGAAGGAATGGCATGTATGCAAATGTAGCACATACATAAAGAGGAGTCTATCGCATTTTCTACAATACAGATGGACCCTGGAGATACNCTGCTCATCAAACCAATCACAGAAGTACCAATATTAGATGTTTCTGCTCACATGATCCTACTACAAGAGTCAAGGTATCAGAGGCTATAGAAAGTGACCCACTGCTGGAAAGATGGGTAGAGGGGGTGGAGGCACTGTTCAAAGAATCATATGAGGAAGTCCCTCAGACCAGAGAGATGGCTTAGCAGGCAATAGGGCTTGCTACCCCCTACACACACACACACACACACACACACACACACACACACACACACACACACGTAATTTAAAAAATGTAAAGACTAGCAGAGGATGGGTTCCAGAGACAGTGTGGACAATGTGGTGTTGTACACATCTAGTGAGAGGAAATGTGTCATGAAAGTTCTGGGGTGATAAGTATGTTTGGTTTTTGCCTGGACTGTGGCCAAGGTGAGTATATACAAATGTCCAAATACGCCAATAGCATGTACTAGCCACATGCTGTTTATAGTATACCAATTATATTTAAAACCGGAGATTTTTAAAAGAAAATGTCTCTCTGGCTAATCCGTGGAGAACAAGTCATAAGGAATTCTCCNCTCAGCGAAGCACCTGCACCGGAAACCAGGAGGGGAAGGGGGTTTTGTTGTAACAGTGCAGGTTTAAGAATGGTGTAGCAGGGGGATCTTACTAACACAATTCTTCACAGACTTAGAAAGAACAATACTTAACTTCATATGGAAAAACAAAAAACCCAGGATAGCTAAAAGAATCCTGGGCAATANAGNAACNNCTGGAGGCATCATCATCCCTGACCTCAAGCTCTACTACAGAGCTATAGTAATAAAAACAGCTTGGTACTGGCATAAAAACCGACATGTGGACCAATGGAATC
>LZPO01075976.1:84066-98114 GCA_001675575.1 Neotoma lepida | reverse complement strand
TCTTATTGCTGTGGGGGGCCCGGGGAGGGTGAGGGGCTGGGAAATGGGGGCACCTGGGATCCCTTGTCCCCCCATCCCTCACAAAAGGCACAAATACATTATCTTTTCCATTTGAGGACTTGGGTGTGGGGTGGCATGAGACAGTATAGGAATCCTTAAAAATACAAAAGAAACTTCCAAACTTATGACCTAAGGCTATGGGAAAGGCTGGGGCAGGTGGGAAAAGCAGCAGGTAACAGAAAGAATCAGTGAAGCTAAGAACTGAGAAGACCCCACGAGGTCATGAGCCCATGCTGCTGGGCTCATCATCATATATCATCTATATGCATGATATCTGATATTCGACCCCTAAAGGGTTGAGAACCATTGGCCTAGAGACCAGTGCTTTCCACAATGGGATGAGCCTTTCAATTAACAATCAGTTAATCAGTTATCAATCAAGACAGTCACNCACAGACATGCCCACAGGCCAGTCTGATCTGGATGATCCCTCAGGAATCCCAGATGACTCTANGTTGGGTCCAGCTGACAAACTAACTAGCACACCTTCCCAGATCAAGACATGGGTTCATTTGTGAGACCCACCCACTGTCACACCAGGGTATTGACCCAGGACTTTTACTGTAATGCAGGAGAAGGCTGTCATCCTGGTTAAGACTGCTGGTAAGTCAGGGAGGAAACCTGGGTTCCTGGTCACCTGGCCATAGCAGGAGCAGTACTCGCACGGGTGAAGCAAATGGCCAAGAAGAACAGTCTATGGTGGAGGGGTGTGGTGGTTTGAATGAAAATGGCCCCCACAGGCCCATAGGGAGTGGCACTATTAGGAGGTGTGGCCCTGTTGGAGTAGGTGTGGCCTTGTTGGAGGAAGTGTGTCACTGTGGAGGCGGGCTTTAAGGTATGATATATGCTCAAGCCATGCCCCATGTTGACAGTTCCTGTTGCCCGGGGATCAAGATGTAGAACTCTCAGCTTCTTCTCCAGCACCATGTCTGCCTGCATGCAGCCATGAAGATAATGGACTAAACCTCTGAAACTGTAAGTCAGCCCAAATNAAATATTTTCCTTTACAAGTGTTGTCATGGGCATGGTGTCTCTTCACAGCGATAGAAACCCTAACTCAGACAAGGGGCAAAGACTGGGTTGTGACAATAGGGCTAGACCACTCAATACAGACATGCCCCGCCTTTTGAGGTGAGTAAGCCAGTACACTTGCTCCTTTGTTTATTCAGTTTTAGTTGGATTTGGGCATCTGCTTGGGTGGTGGATGGAGCAGAGTATATCAGGGCTCAGGACTACAGGAAGAAATTTCTGTCCCATCTCATCCCCATGCTGCCTCTCCTTTGAAAGACATTTTTCTTCTCTGGGCCTTCTTTTTCCTCTTAGCAATCAGAGGTATGAGGCTGGTGAAGACACACCTGAAGAGAATTGTGGTACAAGAAAGCAATGTGAAACCATCTTCATTCCAGAATCACTGATTATTTCCCATAGCTCATGACAGGAAGTGACAGTCACATCACAACGCAAGAGAGCTGCAGTCACTAAGAAGAAGAGAGTGCTCTATCCATGAGTACCGGAATGACTGGTCTAGGAACCTATTCAGTGCCCATGCTGAGATGTTCAAAGGAAGAAATGATTTGGAGAGAGTTTGGGTTCCATAGATGGGAATTCTGTCAGGGTCCAGTAATCACTTTCCTTCTTAAGGATACTGCCAGCCTATTCCCATGTTCTCCAGCCGTTCTCACAAGCACTCCATGGCCACAGGCATCCTTCCAGACACATGCTGCTCAGTGGAAGGGTAATTTGGACTTCTTTAAAACCTTGCCCAGATGGAGGGAAAACAGGGGTGNAGTAGGGAGGATTATTTTCAATATTTAAATGTTAAAAAGAAAATCAGAAAGTTGGTGGCTGTGAGGTGGCTTGGTTGTTCAAGTACTTGCATCACAATCAAGAGAGCTTGAGTTCAGCTGGAACACAGGGAAGTGGAGACAGGAGGCTCTCGGGAGCTCACTGGCCAGCCAGTCTAGTCACTTGGGGAGCTACAGGTTCAGTGAGANACTTTGTCTTAAAAATAAGGTGGAGAGCAGATGAGGAAGGCACAAACAATAACACACACACACACTCACAAACACACACATGCACATCCTCATCCCACCCCCACCATGCCCCAAAACTTTATACTTCAGGTGCCTTCTACCCAACTGCCTCATTTGCAGCTTTATAATCCACTACACCTCGGAAAATAACACCTTGCCCTTCAAGGGCCAGGTTGTTTTAAATGAATACAAACATGGTTAATTTCACTGACCCATAATCCCCAAGGGTCCTTAGGAGCCTAGCTACAGCAGAATAGAAATTGCTGGGCTGGGAACTGTTAACAGCTGTGGACAGAAGGTAGCCAGTCCCCACGCCTTTTCTAAATTAAATAGTTTGTGGGAAGTAGTGACAGCCCCATCGTATTATTAAATGTCAATAAAGGAAGAGTAGGGTGGCTTTTTATCTTTGCTTCTGGCAATTCATGTGGCATATTCGGCTGCCCAGGAAAAGGCCTCACTTCCAAAGCAATTAGAGCAGTTTACTGCCTGGGGAGATAAACCTGTCACAGCTCCCCTTGCTCAGTGCCAGCAGGAACCAGGGAGCCTGCTTATCTCCTTCACACAGTCACCACAACCCAACCAGTGGAGGACTCTTGTGCAATGGGCTCTCCCTCCAGCTGCATTTGGTTTGGTAGAATCATACTGATAATTCTCTCTGTGACAACAGGACTCCTGTGCTTTCCTGTCCGTGTGTCTTCGTTAGAGTTTCTATTCCTGTGACAAAGCNCGATGACCAAAAGTAATTTGGGAAGTGTCTTCTTTAGTTAGGGTTTCCATTGATGCAGTGAAACACCATGACCAAAAAGCAAGTTGCTGAGGAAAAGGGTTTATTTGGCTTACACTTCCACATTTCTGTTCATCGAGGAAGNAAGTCAGGACAGGAACTCAAATAGGGCAGNAACCTGGAGGCAGGAGCTGATGCAGAGGCCATGGAGGGGTGCTGCTTAATGGCTTGCTCCTCAGGGTTTGCTCAATCTGCTTTCTGAACCCAGGATACCATCCCAGGAATGGCCCTACCCACAATGGGCTAGACCTTCCTGCATCAATGAGTAATTAAGAAAATGCCTTACAGCTGGTTCTTACGGAGACATTTTCTCAATTAAGGTTCCCTCCTTTCAAGTAACCCTAGTTTGTGTGTCAAATTGACTGAAGACTAGTCAGCACAACTGAACCCTTGTCAACTTGACACACAAACATATCATTATTAAGCCACACCTTTTCTTTCTTATTCATCTCCAAGATCTCACATTAAAAACAAATAATTTTAAAAGTCCCAGTCTTTAAAATTCAAACACATTAAAATTACAGTCTCTTTAAAATATCCAATCTCTCCAAAATCTACAATCTCTTTGAAAAGTTCAAAGCCTTTCAGCTGTGGGGCTCCTGTAAATCAAAATTAAATACCTTCTTCCAGAAGGAAGAACCAGGGCACAGTCACAATCTGAACTAAACAAAATCAAACTCCAANAGTATAAATAACTCAATGTTCAATTATCTGGGACTCACTCACAATCTTCTGGATCCCTCTAAGGGGCCTGGGTCACTTTTGTCTGCCCCACCCTCTGCAACACACACAGCTTATCTTCTAGGCTCTGACTTGCTCCACTCCACTGTTGCTGCTGTTCTTGGTGGTCATTCCATGGTACCAGCATCTCCAAAAGTGATGGGATCCCTTGCTACATCTAGGCTACACTTTCACCAATAACCTCTCATAGGCTCTTTTCCTGGTGCCATGCATTGACTCCTCTGCATGACCCCTTCATTCCTAGGTCTTCAACTGCCACCAAGGCTGCACCTTCACCAATGGCCTCTCCTGGGCTCTCACAGTGCCAAGCCTCATGGGCTCTCCATGACCCCTTCAATGCCTTCAAAACCCTCACCACCTTGGTGACTCTTACAGTACCAAGTTCAGATGCCAGCTCAAGGTCCAACCTTGGCCATCGCTGGAACACAGCTTGTGTGTGCTGATCCTGAACAAACACTTCCTAGAAAACTTCATCTCAATGCTGCTGCTCTCCTCTTAATACTGCTAATTTCTTAGCTCCAGCTGACCAGCATCCATTGTCCCAGTAACACAAGGTTTCACTTCAGTGGTGTGGTGCTGGTCTCNTAATTGTGACTGACTCTTCAGCCCCAGCTGACCAGAATGACAGGCTCTTAATTGAAAATAGCAAATTACCCTGATAGAGTCTTTAGACTTCCCTCTAAAACTTCACAAGCCAGGCCNCCATCTTCTGCATTGTGCTCACATTCTTATCTTCCAAGCTTCTACAAAACATCCCACTGAGCTCCCAACACTCAACAGCTTTTCTAGACCAAAGTTCCAAAGTCCTTCCACAATCCTCCCCAAAACATGGTCAGGTCTGCCNCAGCAATACTCCACTATGCTGGAGTATTGTTTTAGTCAGGGTTATTATTGCTGTNATGATACACTATTACCAAAAAGCAAGTTGGGGAGGAAAGGGTTTCTTCAGCTTATGCTTCCACAGTATTGTGCATCACTGAAGGAAATCAGGACAGGAACTCAAACAGGACAGGATTCTGAAGACAGGAGCTGATGCAGAGGCCACGGAGGGGTGCTGCTTACTGGCTTGCTCCCTACGACTTGCTCAGCCTGCTTTCTTACAGAACCCAGAACCACCAGCCCAGGAGTGGCCACACCCACAATGGGCTGGGCCCTCCCACATCAATAAGTAATTAAGAAAATGCCTTACAGCTGGTTCTTATGAAGGCACTTTCTCAATTAAGGTTCCCGCCTTTCAGATAACTCTAGTTTGTGTGTCAAGTTGATGTAAGACACCAGTGTCCCTCAGTGTGTTTGGCTCTAGAAGTTATCACACACAGTGCTGTTGGGTGGCTCAAGGTGAGGCAGAAAATAAAAGCAGGGAAGTTATAAAGACATGAGAGGGAAAAGGAAATCCTCAGCAACAAGGCAACAGTGAGAGCACAGTCAGCAACTGCATACAGCCTCTCTCCCCTCCCAACTGTGGACTCACAATCTTCTAGGAATTTTAGCAGGAACCCATTTACAGGGAAAGCACATGTGTTGAACTCCTATGTGATCCTAGGAGTTCTTGTTTGTTTATTTATTTATTTATTTATTTATTTATTTATTTATTTATTTATTTTATTAACAGATTATAATTCCATCCAGGGCAACTTTGAAGCTGCCCTATAATCTCACTTAACAAAAGAGAGAAGAAATCTGGGGGAAAGTTTCTTAGCAACCCTTTAAGATGTGCCTTGACAACACTAAGGAGGTATACATGGTTAATAAGAAAATTGCTAGTCTTCCTTGGGAAGNCTATACTCACACTTGGACATGTCTTTCTGAGCACCCTCATACTTAAAGTTTATATTATAATATCTTTAATAAAACTTCAAACTCNGTTTCATACTGGCTATTCTTGAAACTCTTTTCTGCTTTAATGCCACAAATTTCAGTCTAGCCAGAGCTAAAGTCCTAAAAGAGTAGGGGAACTTCTCAACTTCTCAAGCAATTGAATATAACAGAGTGGAACTGGGTCTCTGTCCCCCTATTGCTGACAAAAGTACATGTTTTGACAGACTAGAATCCAGATGTTCTAAGAGTGCTTCACTAGTTCTCTAGAGGAACAGAACTTATGGAATGTATATGTGTGTGTGTGTGTGTGTGTGTATGTGTGTGTGTGTGTGTGTATGCATACATATAAAGAGATTTTTTTAGAGTGGATTATAGGCTGTGGTCCAGCTAGTCCAATAATGGCTGTCTACCAATAGCAGGTCCAAGGATACAGTAATTGTTCAGTCCACTAGGCTGGATGTCTTAACTGGTCTTCAGTAGATGCTGGAATCCCAAAGAAGTAGGCCCTAATGCCAGTGAAGGAACGGATTTAACATCAAGAATGAGAGCAAGCAGGCAAAGAGCAAAAGCTTCCTTCTTCCATGTCCTTCATATAGGCTGCCAGCAGAAGGTATGGCCCAGATTGAAAGTGGGTCTTCCCACTTCAAGTTATTTAATTAAGAAAAACAATCCCTCATAAGTGTGCTCAGCTGCCTGGGTTTTAGTTAATTCCAGATGCAATTAGTCGACAACCAAGAATAGCCATTACAAGGGCCCTGTAGAGGCCTTCCAAGTTTTAGCTCCAGTAACAGATGTACCATTTTCCTTCTAACAGGAATGAAGCCTTTGACAATCCTATCAGCCAAATAGATGAGTAGTCTACCAGCCATCATGGCTGTCTCACCGTGAGATTTCCATGTAAGCTTTCACAGGGCTCTATGGTCCAAATCCAAAGCACTGAAGTAAGCCCATCTACCAGAGACCAGGGCTCCCCACACCTGTCTTCTGGTTGCATTTAGTTACTACTAGGTTGTTTACTGTAAACAGGGGCCCTCTGTCCTGATATAAGTACTCCTGACAATATACACCTATCACCCCAACTTCAATGCCAGNCTGATTCTCGCAGGCACTCCTTTAGCTTGAGATATCCCCTGGCTAAATTCTATAGCCATTTTGGCCACATGCCTCAGGAATACAGGGCCAGGACTAGTCAGTAGATTTTATAGTAGAAAGGTGCACATCTGTGGCATGGCTCCAAACCCAGACTCTAGTAAATCATGCTACCATTTGATTGCACTGGGGAAAGCAGAGACTCAGTGGTTCTAAAAAATGAAAATGGAACGGTCCAAGAAAGGTAGGAGGAGGTAGCTCAGCTGTTCGCAAGTTGGTGGGGGTGGGGAGGAGGCACGAATTCTGATAGAACCGCCCTGAACTCTTCCAGGGTCTCCTTCCTATTGTGGATAACAAATTGAAGTGTCTAAAGGAAGCAGCTGTTTAAAGCCAGTGCCAAATTAGACACAAGATGGATCTCTTGGACATGAACACGTGCTATTTCATAGCAGGTTCCTCACATCAGCCACAGCTTCATTTCCATGCGAAAGCACTAATTATGCCCTGTAAGATGATGGTGGTCAGCTCAGCACAGGAGATTCTCCACNGGGCAGCCTCTCCAGTGGACCAGCAATCCCACCACATCAGTCCCTGTTGTCCTAGAGGAGACACATTCATCACCTTACACAGCCCACCATAGAGTCTGAGCAGACGTGCTACCATGTTTCACATGAGGCCACTGCAGGGTCCAGATGCTCTGAGGAAAGCCACAGCCCAGAGGCTTCTTGACAGGATACCTGCTTTGTGTGCCAGTGCAGGATGGCAATAGGTGTGTAGAACAGCAGGTCTTGCCCTTAATGTCTGCCTGACATCTCTAAAGGTCCAAGTTCATCCTTCATCAACTCTATAAGGGCCTTGATTTGACGAAATGTCTTTCTCAAAGATTTCCATGCAAGCTTTCACAGGGCTCTATGGTCCAAATCCAAAGCACTGAAGCAAGCCCATCTACCAGAGACNAGGGCTCCCCACACCTGTCTTCTGGTTGCATTTAGTTACTACTAGGTCATTTACTGTAAACAGGGGCNCTCTGTCCTGACATAAGTACTCCTGACAATATACACCTATCACCCCAACTTCAATCCCAGGCTGATTGAGCTGAGGTGTACAGAAGACAGAAGTCAGTTTCAGTCCATTCCAGCCATGATGCCAAGCTCTGTAGACGCTTTCGCTCTGGAGAAATGTGTATCTATAGTCGGTGCCCAGGGAGAATGCAAAGCATTGTGCATGCCAGTGAGCTCATCCACACAAAGCCATCACCTCCTAGACATGTGGGCAGTCTTCTGCACCCACATTGAGAACTATAGACCTGCATGCAAGGCTGAAGGGCACCAAGATGCATGCATGGATGCATGAAGATTTGTGGTTTTATGAAACTTATATTTAATTAAAATGTGTTTGTTACAATGATCTCTGTATTTTGCCAGATGTAATTATATATGAGTATTAAATTTAATTGTATCCATCTCATCCATTCTCACTCAAGTCTGGGAATAAACAAATCCTCTGGCTGGCAATGTAGTTTTAAGGATCTATCAGCATTATTTGACGAGTCTCTGACTGATGAGTACTTAGATTTTCAGGATTTTATTTTTCCAATCTTTACTCCAGTGAAAATCATCGTGTCTACGTTGTAAGACATTTGCCTGGTAACATCATCATAGCAACTTCGCAGAAGTAAATGATCAATAAATATGCAGTAAATATATTTCTTTGTAATACCACAAGGAGTTATTATAAAAATTTAATGAGTAATTCAGACAGCACTTAATACAAAATCGGTAGTTAGTAGGTGCTCAGTAAACACAAGGTCTCTGCAGGATAAGTAGAGATCACTGTCAGAAGGCACTGTGTTTGGGGTCTTGTTTTTAAGCCTCTCAGCTGACATGGTTTCTCCCCTTCCAAGGCTACNTACAGGGAAAGGAAAGTTGCTGTTTCCTCTGATGGGGTGAGAGAGTGCAGGCACCTTGGGGAAGGGATGCAGCCACACGTGGGGACCGTCTCTCTCTTGGCTCTGCTTTGTTTTACATTGTCACAGCAGGCTCGTGCCAACATGGCTACCCTCTTTAGCAGGCTCATATGTCCCTAGCACTAGGAAAAGTTGGCAAGTGTTAGGGTTGCCAGACAAAATACAGATCACCAAATTACCAAGTTTCAGATAAACAAGAAATAATGCATGAAAAAAATCATTGCTTGTCAGTATGTATGATATGCTTCAATCCCCTCCGAGTTTGGGGTGGCTTGTGGCTGGTATTCAGTGTCTCCTATCTTTAACCAGTCTCTGTCTGTTCCTTCTAAGGGTTGCTCTCCAGTCCACTCACAGCCTCTACCATCACAATGGACAGGGTAGTCCAGGTTCTTACTCAGCTTTAGCCTCAACCTGGGATCAGGCATTTTTCTAAAGAGCCCAGGAAATCCTGCACTGTTTTTTTTTTCAACTTGACACAAGCGAATGTTTCCTGCTAAGAAGAAACTACAACAGAGCAGTTGCCTCTTTGAGATTGTCCTGTAGGCACACCTGTAGGCACACCTGTAGGCATATATACCTGTAGGCACACCTGTACACATACCTGTAGGCATACACACCTGTAGGCACACCTGTAGACATACCTGTAGGCATACCTGTACACACACCTGTAGGCATACACACTTGTAGGCACACTTGTAGGCACACCTGCAGACACACCTGTAGGCACACCTGTAGGCATACTGTGACATGTTTCCTTGATTAATGACTGATGAGTAGGGCCAGTCCAGCAAGGGCAATGCCACTACTGCACGTGGTCCTGGGTTGTATAAGAGAGCGAGCTGAGGAAGCCATGGGTAGAAAGCCAATAAGCCATGTCCCTCTCATCCCCATGGTCTTTGCCTCAGTTACTGCCTCCAAGTTCCTATGCTGACTTCCCTTGATGATGGAATGATGATGATGACTGTAACTCGTAAGCTGAAATTAACCTTTTNTTCCACCAACTTTGGTTTTGGTTAGTGTTTTATTATCAAGGCAAGAGAAAAGTGAACTACGGCATTCTCATTTACACTTAACCCTGTTCTCCTGGGCACACCCTCAGCAGTGAGGAGGATGGAGGAGGAGGAGTAGAAAACATCAAGAGGCCAAGTGAAGGCACAGAGAAGGAAAATGGTGACATAGGAGATAGAGAGGCTCATGAGAAGCACAGAATGTGGTAGAGTCCAAGATTAACTAGGCAAAGTCAGGAATGCCAGCCAGGCCATGGGTAGTGTAGGTAGAGGAATAGACACACCAAAACCCCAGGAGAGGAGAGAATGGAGTATATAAGTGACTCTGATGGCAGAGTACAGAAAGGGAGGACACCGTGTGTCATGGGTATGGGGAGGAAGGCAAGGGCCCATTAAGCACGAATGTCCAGGCACTCGGAGCTGTCCTGCAACAGATTGCTAGTCAGAATGGCTGTGTGAAGATTAAAAGATCTCAAAACTCAATGCTGAGAAGAAATGCCAGGTTTAGGGGTTAGGAGACGCTGAGGTAAGGCACAGGAATAAACAGAAATACAGACCTCAAGGAAGAGGGCAACAGAGGCCCAAGGCCAACTCCTTCAAAAGCAAATCAGCTGTGATGCAAAGGTGTGCCTACAGGTGTGTATGCCTACAGGTGTGTGTACAGGTATGCCTACAGGTATGTCTACATTTTCAACCACAGGATATGAAGGCATAGGCATCAGGGAGCTCTACAGACAACACGCATGCTCCCACTGAGAAAATGAAGATTCAATCACTGGCAAGAAAATGAAACTGAAGAAATCGCTCCAAGAGAGAATTATATGATTCATCAATAAAGTTTTCTTTTTTAAGCTCCNCACTGGAAGATTAAAGACACAGATCTTTCAAATATTCCAGTTGTTTTCCTGAAGTAAAATGTCTCTTTGCAATCCTTCAGTCCACCTGGCCAGAGGGAATGTCGATNTATAGGCAGGATGTGTTCTTTTAGGGCCTTGTAATGGTCCCTCAATCTTCACCGTGCTGAGTCTGCAGTTTTGGTCCGCACCTTAGAAGCAGCCCTGGGACATTTCCTCTCATCCCTCTGGGTGCTGCCCATGTAGTTCTTTCTTGCATCTAGACAGGACATGATCCATTCACAGCAATTCCCCAATGCCTCTCCTGTGTCACCAGCTACAGTGGATGCTTGGGTCCCTCCTCTGAACACAGAGTGCCCATCCCAGCAATGCACAGCTGTGGAAGTTAGGAGCAGTCCAATCAGCTGACCTCTTCCNCAGAGGTTAGGGAGGGCTTTTCTTTTTCAGCCTGGAATGCAGTAGGTTTCAGGAGCCTAATTAACACCTCCCTATTTTCTTCTTAATTGAAGCTAAAGGAATTTTAGAAAGAAAATCATTATTTCCATCTTTCAAAGAAGCAACCTGACATATGATCATTACCTGGTGGTACCCTTCACAGAGATAACAAACGAGAATGCTGAAGTAGGTCTTTTTATGTGGTACCCAGGTGTTCCCTGCCCCTCTCCCCTGCCTCTACTGGCCAGATCTCCTGTGGTTCAGGGTCCCTGGGCTGCTGATTCTAACCGGACTAGACAATGTATCAGTATCTCTCAATGAGTAAGGGGATAGCAACAGGAAGGAGAGTATTTATATTACTTTGTTGCAAAAGTGAATCTATACCATGATACTTTCCAGTCTGTAAGACCCATGCTCCACAGCAAGCCGCCAGGGGAAGCAGAGGCTTTTAGCACCAGCGTGGAGATCTCCAACTGTGCAGCCCATGAGGAGTGTGGTCTATGTGAGTCTTTATGTCACAGAGTTTGGCAAAGAGGAAGAGCTTTATAGTATTAAAAGGACACATTCTGTTTTTAAAACCTATCCCATGGTTTTCAGTCTTTATTATGGGAGTGATTTGGTAAAGCCTCTTTGCTTCACTACTGAAATAAGGACAACAGAAGGGACAGTCAAGGCTGTTTGGAAGGTCAGTCAGATAACACGTGTATGATACTGAGCAAGGGACCTAACATATAAACTCTTGAGCATTTTTGGATGTCCCTNAGGGAATTTTAAAAAACATTTCATCTGAAATAATTGTAGGATTTCACAGAAGTTTCAGAATAATACTGGTTCCCATTCTCTCAACCCTTCTTCCTCCAGTGGTAATATCTTTACCAAAGAACAATTATCTAAATCAGCAAACTGACAATGGCACAGTCCTGTGAAGTAAACTACAGTCCTCATTGGGTTCTATNAGTTTTCATAATCATTGTATGTATGTATGCTATTTTATAAAATGTTATCATATGAACGGGCTCATGAAATCACCTTCACCATTAGGAAGCCGTTCTCTTACTGAAGAGAAAAGCTTCCTCATGCACCCTCTATATCACAGCCNTGCTCCACAATTAAACTCTGGAGACCACTGATCCTTCTCTGTCACCGAAATACTCTTGTAAAGACTTATTTTTTATTTATGTGTGTGTGGTAGTGTGCATGTGTAGGCACAAATGTGTGCAGTACACACAGAGGCCAGCAGAGGGCATTATATACCCTAGAGCTGTAGTTATAGGTGGTTGTGAGCTANTCAGTGTAGATGCTGGGAATTAAATTTTAGTCCTACAAGTGCTCTTAGCCCCTAAGCCATCTCTCCACCTCTATCACTGNCATCTAATTTTGAGCATATCATATGACTGGAACCATGCAAATGCCACCTTTTGAGACTGGCCTTTGTCACCCAGCATGATGCCATCACACACATACAAAAGGACTTTTGTCAGCCTTGCTGACAATCATACCCTCAAAGCCCCAACAGTGCTCAGCCTGAGGCAGATAAATATCTCTCAAACTAGGTTTTTAAAATTAACAAGCATATAAAGGCTTACATGTGTGCAAAAGTTAAATATTATTTGGCCCAATTTCAATTCCATGGTTTTACCCCAAGGAATCAGTCAAGCAAATATCCAAATGTTTATATGAACCATGTCTATCATAGCACTATTTATAATGATAACAAAAAAATAAAAAGCATGCTATATATTGAACAATAAGGAGAATGGAATGTTATGTAGTCATATAAAATAACGGCAGATGAACTTATATATGCCTATAATGGTCATTTCAAGTTACTCTTGGCTTTAAGAGACACATAAATAAGATGTACTTTAAGAAAAAACATCAGATGGCCTTCCCAATAAATACAATAATGTGCTATTGCCTATTTTTGATAGCAGGAATACACACAGCCTAGGATTCTCCTCCTTTTATTTATTCTATTATGAATGAGATTTTCCTTTATGTAAAAGCATCATTTAAAAAAAAGTCATCACTGCTGTGGATAAGCCTTGCTACCAAGATGTCCTTACTTGTGGAAGGGTTCCATATTTTGGAATTTTAGCCCCAAAGTCATCATAGATGTCTGTCCCCTGGGCAGTGAGACAGCGGAAGAAGAGATGCGCTTGNCTTCCAGAAACCTTGCTGATGCTGAAGACCAGCATAAGGGAAGATGAGTCTGGACATCTTCTGGGAACTAGAAAGACCTCCAAGGGGAANTGAGAGGAGCTAGCCTTTAAAAAACAAAGTAAAGGATAGATAGGCGGGGTGGAGACAGCCTGGCCGTGGTAACAGGTAGAATTAAGAACAGTTTATGGAGGGGAACTATTTGGAGAGCTCACCAGTCCCACCTAGAAAAAGACAAGGACAGCACCTTTTCTCCCTTAGAGTCACCCAAAAGGAGCCGTAGGAGCAAGGCAGGCCTGTGGGCCAGCTCTCAGCCTAGCTCCCTAATTGAGTTTGCTTGCACTACAAATGAAACTGACTGACCANTCACAATAGAGCAGATTGAGGCTTGCACCCCCAACACCCCNCCACCCAGTGACCACTTCTTTCCACACACTCATTGAGCATTGACCAAACAGAGCAGAGGGGACCACTCGTCGAAGCCTCCACCTTCAGACAGAGCATCCAGACAGTAGCAGATGCTGCACTTCTTCAACTGTGGTTGGAACTCCCAGCCTGAGAGGCAGATGTGTTTGAGTTTCTGATCCAGGCCCCTCACAAGGGTCTGAGCTAAGAAGGAGCTGTCTCTTTTTGTGGCAAGAAAAACTTTCGAAACGTGGGAAGAAACCAAAAACTATCTTTAAAAATAATCACAAAGACAAGGCATCCTAAAACAGAAAACAGCCCACGTACCTGGAAAATGTCCTGCGATAATTGAGGGTTCTTGCTCTTAGTATGATCATTTCAATACTTTTAGAAGGCTTCCAACAGACAGACAGACAGAAAGGGGAATATTTATTATCAGAGCTAATAAAACTGGGTGTAAATGTGGAGTTAGCTTTCTTGGCCACGGAACCTCTGTAGTCCCCTTTGTCCCGTGCTCTGAAGGGTCCTGCTCTTACTTAGTGCTCTGGGACATCATCATCATCTCTAAATTCAATAAACAAGAAGCTCTGCTATTCTGTTTTCTACACAAACCATGTTCTATTGCTCTAGCAAAACACCCGTTCCTGGGTAATTTATAAAGGAACGAGGCTTATTTTGTCTCACAGTTCCAGAAGT
>LZPO01075976.1:52327-63118 GCA_001675575.1 Neotoma lepida | reverse complement strand
CCCATAATATTAAAATGCTGGCTTGCTCATGGAAGCAATGGAGGAAGCCCCATTGCTCCATTTTAGGAAGCTGATGCAAAGGAGACTAATATTAANAGTTAATAGTTCTGCTGCTCTGTTTCTAACAAAATGACCTTTAGGATGAAAATGTAGGAAGTATGGAACGAAGCAGAGGAACCCACAATATTTTCACCAAGACAAAGTGTCCCAGGATCTTCTAGCTTACAAAGTATCTTCTGGAATTAGACACACACACAATTGGCTGTAATTAGCAGTACAGCCCCAACGAGCAAGGAGAGCAAACACTAACCCAAGCCTCAGTATAGCTGTGATTGCTTTACAAAGCAAAGTCACAGCAGGCAGAGTCCTGGAGAATCAGTTCTCAGGAAAAAAAAAACAAACCCTGTGAATTAAAAACAGAGTATCAGAATCTTCTAGGAGGAACTAGCAAATGATTCTCTCCTCCGTACCATTTTACACAAACCTGGCCTGCAGGAGACCTTTAAATTGATTTCACAGTATCGGCCCAGTTAATGTGGTGTTCGCTTAATGCCTAACCTAGGCTTCTGCAAAATCATTTCTNAGCTTCCAGCAGCAGATGGAATTAGCACCCTCATTTTTATGATAATGCTGTTCATTTAATGCATGGCTTGGAGAAAGAGTTCAGAGTGGATGAGAAAAAAATATGCTCTTTCCATGTCATAACTTAACCTCAAATTTTAACTCCAACGGCACAAAGCCCCTCTAGTTAACCTGTTCTTTATACATTCCATCAGTTAATTCGTTAGCTCTAGATAGATTTTTTTTCAATATCCTGCCCATCAAAGATAAAACAATGTTTATTTATCCATTCATGTTCATTCTCTGGAAAGACCCAGATCATGAGATCTTCGCTATAACACAAAGACACACTTGACAATGACTTTAATGAAATGTAAAGCAGATTCAAATGGCCATGAAACATTTTCCCTGCCATTTAAATATCACCCTGCCTTCCTGCATTATGACACCAGATATCAAAGGCAATGATAAATTAGATTTGCCTACACAAAACCCTACAGTGCATGAAGACATCCAGCACTGAAAATAAGGAGTGTATTCTTGACTTTATCTCTCTAAGATGCCTCCTCAAACATCTACCTGCCAAGTAAAGGAAGGCTGGCTATACAGCAAAGGCTGCCAAGGGAATGTCCTCTTGGGTAGTGGGATTCTGCAAGAACAACCCACTCAGANATGCAGAGNATTCTGCATAGAGGTACAAACACCTTCATGTATGCACCTGCNGCCACTAGTTCTTGGGACGCCCTCAAGCAAGTAACCATTTTAAGCAGACTTGGGAAAAACCCACACCATATTATGAAGACACACGTGCAAGGTGGGAGGAGCCGGAGGAAATGGCTGCAGGAAAAGAAGACTCCCTAAAGCAAAACTCACGAGATGCACTGAGTAGCAGGAGATGCAACTCAAGGGAACGCAAGTGACAGCCAGCCACCTCTGAATGGACCATAGCTGGGGCCCTCCAACCATTAGTGNGCATGGCAAACTTACACCCTGCTTGGTGGCTACTGCGATAGTACTGATGCAGTATTTTCTGGAATAGCAAGCTCGTGTGCAGATATTATCCAATTAGACACACACCCAACCTCATAAACATGCATTTCATTATCTTCAGTGTGTTCCAGGTCATGGCGAGCTTATCCACTGGAACACTCAAATAGATGAGTGACACAATAGTAACATGAATCTATAGCCAACAAAGAGGCTTGGGTAAACATCCAATGTCAACTATATGTGACAAATACATTTCATTAAAATAAGATATAGAGATAAATTACTAGGTATTCTGTAGAATATGATCCTATTTGTAGAAAAATTACGTGGGCTTGGGTCAGCAGGATGGCTCAGTGGGTAAAGCCACTTNCTGTTAAGCCTAAGATCTGAGTTCAGTCTCCAGGACCCACATGATAGAAGGGGAGAACAGACTCCTGAAAGTTGTCCTCTGACAGTCAAAGATACACACATACTAAAATGTAATATAATTTTTAAGTATGAAAAAATCTGAGTTGCTCAAAAAGACTTATAGGTTTTATTCATTCAAAAGCAATCACCATAGAAANAGTTAATTCATTGCCTTCTGATGGGAATTCACTACTATACTATATCCGATCCATTCACTTACACATTAGTGGAATGGAGATCATGATTCTATCACAAGGGTTCAAGTAAAATATTCAGAGTTCGTAGTCATCACAATAACTCTGCAGACAGTCTTAATTCACGCTGAAAACTAATAGACAGGTGAAAGGCGATGGTTAATGGAACCGCCAATAGATTTCATTCTATAAAGGGATGATTAAGGGTAAAGAAAAATATTTCCCCCAACTATTCCATAATAGCTGGCTGTCTCCTTTTAATTATCTTAATCACCCTCTCCTCATTATTGCGTTGATGCTGTATATCTTAATGAACTTACATAGATTATTTCACATGATTGGTCGTATTAACTGAACAATAAACTCTGACAGATAAAGGATGTAGGATGTAATTAGTTAGCTCCCCTTCTGTGAATTCCTGATACTTCTGTGAGACATAATTAAAGATTAATAGGAAAGATAGTCTCGAATTTGCTGCTACTTATCTGTAAATGCTCCAGGATATGTGAGCATCCGACCACATTTACAGTCAGNTGGAGGCTGGCAACTAGGGGGAATCCTGATTAGAAAGCCAAGGTACTCCTGATCTGAAAGCCTCCCTGCAAAGGGGTAGGCCCTGAATTCAATGTCTTCGTGATAAGATGACCAAGGGGACTAGCTGCGTCCTCTCCACTTCTGCAGAAGAGAGCNGGAACATGGCAAGTCAGACCTTATGGAGGCTTCACTTTGTGCCTTCTTCTGACTGCCAGTTTGAGACAGAGACTTATGCTGCTCCACGCCTCTGCCTTCATGCCATGGGCACAAGACTGAGGTGAAAGGTCAATATAATGAGCTACTGAGGATCTACAGGTGTGGGCTTCACACAGTGGGTACTCTTAGAGACCAGCAGTTCTCAACCTTCCTAATGCTGTGACCCTTTAATATAGTTCCTCATGTTGTGGTGACCCCCAACCATAAAATTATTTTCATTGCCACTTCATAACTGTAACTTTGCTACTGTTATGAATCCTAATGTAAATATCTGTTTTCTGATGGTCTTAGGCAACCCCTGTGAAAGGGCCATTGGACTCCCAAAGGAGTCAAGCCTCACCGGTTGAGAACCATTGTTATAGACAGTAGCTACTATTATTCAGCTCCCAGATATTTAAACTCCTACTGTTTGTCAGACATTGTCCTAGGAACTGGGTGTACGCTGTAAACAACCTCTGCACTCCAGTAAGGTAATGGTTTTTTTCTTCCAATTGCTCTTCAAGAGTTTTAAAATTTTTATTAGACTTATTTATTTGGAAGATGCATGTGTGTGTGCGTGAGTATGCACATATGTACATATGCTGTGGAAAAGAAAAGGTGGTATTGTGCTGTTAGTTTATGAGTCCCAGGAATTGACTCATGGCTTGGTAGTAAGCACCTTTACTCTCTGAACCATCATGCTGGCACATCTCACTGGCTTTAAAAAGCCTGCGGCTTTGAAGGCGATTCCTTTGCTTTGTGGTTATGCCTTTTAGTCTGGAGGTCTTGTGAAAAACATGTCAGAAGAGGAACGAAGCAACACTCTTGCCACTTNAACACTTGCCCTTGACCTAGAGAACACAAGTTGGTGATCTGTTTCTGCAGATGGCTGCCTTAACACAGGACTCCATGACAACACACCCTGTCCAAAGGCATGGGAAGGCACACACAACAGAGCTGCATCAGGACCAGAGCACTGTCCAAACTCCAATGCCCAAGCTCTGTGTTCCTTGCCACACTGTCTCTACTGTTACCTGCTACACAGAACATAAGATGCCCCAAACAGATAAATATGGCAAAACACACCTGTGCACCACATCCAAGTGCCCAGTTGAGCACTACAGGGGGGGAAGTTCCCTGTGACTACAATCTCTGAAAAGATAGGTTTGTGAAACGGGAGGGGACATAAGGGACACGATGATAATCACATCAAAGAATGGCGGAGGACAAAAAGAATTACAAATGGCAATGGAATACAGAATCTCTCTTGCATGTCCGTGTCACTGTCCAGCCATGGATTGCTCTCTGGTCTCTACCTGCCAGTCTTGGGACCCTGGATATTTCACTGGCACTTTATCTCAGCTCTTCCCTTGGAGAATAGGCCCAAGATAGGCCCTACATCCCAGAGTGCTGAGGAAGGAAGACGCTGCATTTATGAAGAGCAGACTACTCCCCATCTTTCAGTATCTCATCCTCCTGTCATTACCATCATGGACATGGGGTTGACTTGGCTTAAAGTTCATTATCATCTGAGGAATTCTGGCAGCCCATGGGAGATCTTTGCTACATCTCTTCCCCAACATCCCAAAAAAGGCTGGAGAGGTTGTTCGCTAACCTCAAAGANGCAATGAATTCCATAGCATTCTCAGTGTCTGAAAGACCCTCTACTGTCCCCGATTCAGTGAATTGCATGTGGGCATAACCAACCTTCATCCTCTGGACCCAGACCCTGCACACCCAACAGCAACAATGCAAATGACCCAAANTGCAAAGAAAGCAGAGAGCAGGTGCACTCACTGTGATGATGTTGAAGAAGTCATCATCACCCAGAGTGTCCAGAATTGAGGAGACTGTTTGCTTGGCGATGGTGAGGCGAAGTCCTTTCATGCTGCCACTGACGTCCACTAAAATGACAACATCTTTTGGAGAAGTTGCTGCCTGGATGTACCTGAGTGGAGGGAAAATTAAGTAAACATGAATTGTGGCCTCTCTAAATTTTCTCTCAAAATTGACTAAGAGGTTTAAGCACTGCCTACCATTTTCTGTTCCTGCAGTCAAAGGCAATGACGCCATTCTCATCTGGTTCCCATTTAATCCCTAGAAGAGAAACGGGGGTTATGAGAAACCCTGAGACTTCAAATGGTTATTTGTAGTACTTCAGGCTGCTCTGCTTTGCTGACCAAATAGATGGGGTGAAAAATCACAGCCCGGGAGCTCCTCATTGGCTGCTGATCCAGCTCTGCAAAGCACCCTCAGGTGGGAGCNCTGCAGCAAACAGGGCCTTTGCCCTTCCTGCTTCAGAAAGCTGAGGTGAATGGAGACAGCCTCAGCAAGAAGCTGTCCATGGAGAGAGGATGTGACTCTAGCTCCCTTCACAGCTTTGGATAAAGACAGCCAAGACCATTGCTCAGANCCCAGCAAGGTGCTGAAGCTGCTGGCATCATTCAAAGGTCTCTAGGCAGTGTCTGGCCCCATCCCCAGACCCCAGTGAGGTCATGTCTACAGCATGGGTTCTGACATGGTCCCACCTCACAGTGGTTTCCTCCCTGCTCCTGTCTTAAAATTCAGACATTTGGCANGCCTTTCCATGCTTAAACAAAACGACCCTAATTATTCTGCAAACTAAAGTTTGAATCCAGGCCTTGAAGCCAAAGCAGTTTTTCCCATCTGTAAATCTGATCAAGCATCCTTAGTCTGATGGTTTGAAAACCAGCAGGGATACAACCAAGGGTGGCATTCTCCTTGTAAATCTGATTANTATAAGAATGAGATTTTGTTTCAGGGCCAGTAAGATGGCTCAGCAGGTAAAGATATTTCCTGCAAAGCTTGACAATGTGAGTTTAATCCCCCAAACCCACATGACAGCAGGAGAGAAGCACCTGACTCAAGCTGTCCTCTGACTTACACTGTGACATGTGCCTACCTGGTTTACATGCATACACAGACCCACATTCACAAACACATGTAATAAATAAATGTTATTAATTTTCATTCATTTAAAAATAAAGGAATTACTGCTTTAAAACAAGGAAGGACATCATCATTCTTGGCCATCATTCTAGCTGCTCACGGCTAGAGGACTCTTCAAACAGATTTTGAAGGAAAAAAAAAGAAGGCAGAAAAGTTATTTTCATGGCTGAAATTCCTGATTCAGAGTGTAGCACTGACTGCTTCCTTTTCTTTTTCAACTTGCCATGGCCAGCATTCTTGATCATACCATGGTAATAACGGGCTAGGATAAGAGAATGTCTCCAAACTACTACACAGATAGCCTGGAGATGGTACTGTGTATCCCACAGTGACACTGTGTTCTGCCCTCCCTAGTACCTGCACTGGGGCCTACTTTAAAGGGNACAATAAGGGCTCATAATGTGATTTATTCCAAACTTGTCTGGCACACTGTTTTATGGAAAGTCAAGCATAGTTAGAATGGCATTTTTTTATAATATATAAATGTGCTGACCCAGTCAAGGGGCTCAGTGGATGCTCCTTACATTGTGTGTTGTGCCTGTGCATATCCATAGACACTGTGGTCACCCACCTTCACTCTATGGCTCTGTTAGTCTTCTCTCTGTGACATCCTTACAGTGCTCTCCCAAAACTTCTAAGAAAGGCCTGGGGGTGGAGTTGAAATGAGAGCATGGCCCTGCATGTGGGCTTGCAGCTGCAACTGCACTGCATGTGGGCTTGCAGCTGCAACTGCACTGCATGTGGGCTTGCAGCACGCTGCAACTGCACTGCATGTGGGCTTGCAGCACTCTGCATCCCCACAGGCACCATTGACAGTGGTGTTGTCCTAAAAGTCCCGATCAGATTGGTCTGCTGGAAAACTAGCAAGGAATACAATACNAGCACAAAAGCAGATGTGGAATAGGATGACCTTGTGCAGGTCAACTTAACACAAACTAGGATCACCCAAGGGGGTCTCAATGGGGGGACAGCACACAGACACTTAGAACAAAATCACAGGTGCCCACAGTGCCAGGGCAGGCAGATGCCTAGGGGGTCATTAATAGGTAAAAGATGTACTACGCTTGAGAGGCTGCATTACTTTACCAGGGGTGCTGTAACTAAACACTACCTGAGAGGTGGCTTAGTAGTCCTGTATTCCAGACANGCACAGTTTGGGGAGCTTTTATCCAAACTATTGGAGCACATGCTCCCTACACCCCTCCACGATCCCCATTGAAAGATCCTGCAAGGTAGAAGACAGTGTTCCACATTTTAAGGCGATCGCATGACAGAGAACCAGGGTCTTGCCAAGTGCTGGAGCCCAGCAGTTCTCTAAACATCACACACAAGTTTCATGAGCTTATACATGAGTCTCTTGCTGGAGCTTGGTTTCATGGGGTCTCTGTCACCTGCAACCGAAATTTCTGATAAAGGTGTTTTCCCCAAGAGAGAGCTTCTCAAGGTCAGACTGGGGGATTTGACCTCTGCNACCTAATTTCCAGAAAGTCCTCCTTTCAGGCTTGTAATAAACCTAGGACTCTGGATACACTTGTGAGAATGAAGGACATCTCATCCTGCCTGAGGTCAGGTACATTGGAACCAACTGGTGTTTTTATAATACAGTGAAAATGGACAGAAGCATCCTAATATGAAAAATATCCAAGTAAAAATACCCGCATCATGCTTCCCTTCACTACATGAGCAGGAGGCAAGAGATGAGCTCTGTCTTGAATCAATTCCAGAGCCAAGTGGCCATATGACATCATTCAGGGCAACTAAATATCTTCAGAAGACTGTAGCCATGTATTAATGCAGAAAAGATACAGACATTCTATGGAGTCAAAATCCTGCCAAGAATATCACAAAAGAACTGCAAGCATTTTGACTTAACTGATCTGACTAACAGAAGTTTCATCTATTAATAAATCTCNCAATTACATGAGCCCTTTTTGGTGACTTCCTTCATTTTCCAATGNCCTTGCAACTTATTTTAAGGACTTCTTGTTGGTGGAGACAATTGATGATTTGCGGCGTCTACTTATCTTTTCCACTCTCATTCTGATGCCACACTTCAGATGGCCAGCTATCCAGTTGGCTACTAGGCGGGCTTGCTTGCCCCACATGTTCCAGCCTTCACAATGTGCACAAAGTTGCTCCNTTGAGCACATCGAGGCAGACTGCAATTTGGTGACATTGAAACTTTAATGGTCCACTGTTTATTATAACATTATCTGTAATAGAATGCTTATTGCTTAAATGGCTGTGAGCTCCGCAAGGAAGCGTGTGTACCCTGCCGAATAGGGCCCTTGGGAACCATTGAGTAATCTGGTGAGGCAGATGCCCCAGGAAGCAAGTCTCAGGCCACAGATGCTGTGTGCAGGGCAAACAGCTCCTCGAGGCAGAGGCTGATGGTGTCTGTGCAGCAATATCAAAAGACATCAGGTGCCTAGTCTTACTTAATGAAAACATAAAAGACTCCACTTAATTGCTCCAAGATTGTGCAGTGTGTGTGTGTGTGTGTGTGTGTTTCTCTCTTCTTTTAGATTGAGCTTGTTAATTCCTACAGCTGTGATGCTGGAACAATTGCAGCCTCCAGTCCTGTTTTCACAACTTGTAAGCAAAATTAAAACTTTCCTTTTTAATTAAAAATTAAGCCAAGCTAGAATTAAAACCCTACTGCAAAGCAGAAGCCCAGGAAGGCCCCAGAAGGAACACCTGTTCCATGGGCATGACAGACAAATGATGGGAACATACTGGCCTGGGGGAGTTGTTGGGTGACTCTCTAGAGGGGTGTCACCATCTGTCATGCTTTGACTCTTTCAACCTCTAACTCCAAGGTAAGCTACCTCTGGAGTTGGGGAACCCAAGTGCACATTTTATATTTCTTATACCTTTTAGTCATGATTTAGCCTTATATAGTCAACTTGCTCTGTTAACCCTGACAACAATAATCTTAATAGCAACAACAGTGGACNCAATAATAAGAACCCAAGCTCTTGTCTGGGAAGACTAAATGTGGTACATCTCACAGCCCAGTTCTTTGCTTTGATTGGTTGCTCTATGAATTAATTTACTGAGAAAGATGCTGAAGCCACACATAGTTTCTGTTATCTGTGCAGTGTGTGTGCGCGTGTGTGTGTGCGTGTGTGCGTGTGTGTGCGTGTGTGTGCATGTGTGTGCGTGTGTGTGCGTGTGTGCACGTGTGTGCATGTGTGTGCGTGTGTGTATGTGTGTGTGCACGTGTGTGTGTGCACGTGTGTGTGTGCGTGTGTGCGTGCATGCGTGTGTGTGCGTGTGTGCGTGTGTGCGCGTGCACATACACACAGGCATCTTTTTGCTCCTATTCTGNACCCTGANAACAGGATCCAATCTTTCATTTTCTTNTAAGGGAAGNGAGAAAACTATTAAGCAGGAATCTGAAGAAAATCATAACATCATTCACTGAAACCAGGGCAGTCAACATAGGCACACTCACCTGGGTACTGCCTGAAAAATCCCTTTGCACTTCCAAAGTACTGCCAGATGAGAGATGGGTCCCNGTCAAAGTTATCTACAAAAACTTTGTTTAGGGATTCAGACCAGTAAACTCCATTGACAATTGCAGGATCTGAAAACAAAAAGAATAGAGCCATATTAGGAAGCAGAGGGAACCAGATCACAGGTACCGCACTTCNAGGCTCACTCACACACGTGGCCATCAGTGCAGATTCTGAAATGCTGACACCCAGAGATTCCAGACACTTAAGGCGATGCTCCTGTCCAGCTCTCTGAGCCACCCAGGAGCCTCCACCTTACTCAAATTGTATATCCTTGTATTAGTAATAATTAATTTGACAGAGAACATGGTTCTTCAGAGAGCAGAGAGGTGTGCTCAGCATCAGCGTTCAAAAGGAGGAATGTGTTTTCTCTGGCTGTAATCACCTCAGCCAACGTGGCCTTACTCCAGTTGGGAATACATCACAAACTCTCTCCTTCTGCTCAGTGGAGTGTGAGCCCTGGAAAGGAAGAAGCCACCTCCTGCCAGTCATCCTGTGCCCTAGGGATGCTCACATGGCTGGGTGAAAAACCAGAATGACAAATGGGTGGGTAGATGGGTTGAGAGCTGGGTGGGTAGACAAATGATGGATAAAACAAAGGTTGTTCTTCCGAAACCTGATCTGGGCACTGTGGCACCCCTGGAACTTAGGAGGNAGAAGCAAGAAGGTCACAGGTTCAAGGCCAACTTGGGCTATGCAAACAGCCTGAGCTCCATAGTGAGACTCCTTCTAAAAAAGACAATTACTTTTCTGTCCTGTAGTTCCATTAACAAATCTCTTTTCCTCACCTTGAAAGTTCAAAATAATGCTTTGTGTTTTCTTCACATACTTAAAAGATGAGAGCAAAGAAAAAGAAAGAAATTTTTACCTACTGGCTAAAGAAGGTGGATCCCTGAGGGTGCTTTGTGACTGTCTACCTTTTCCTTATTTCACTTTACTCCTGAAGACAATGTTTCAGAATGACGCAACAGTCAGCCACAATTAGGTCAAAAAGGAACTACTATTTAGCCCTGGTGTGAAGNGGTAAGAGTAGCAACATGATGAACATACAGACCAGGAAAAATGGAGAAGAGCCACTCCTGTTCCCTGCGCATGGAAGACATGGGGCTTCCATTCTTCTGTCCCCTACAACTGTCCTCTAGGCAGGAACTCATAGGACACTGAACAGCACAGAGACTGGAACTGTGGCAAGAAGAGGGGCCTTCTCCAAAACTGCATCAGGTACTGATAGGCAAACCTCTAGCCTGTGCTTTCATTATAGGCAAAACAGTGATAATAAGGCCCACACCAGAGGCCCATTTGAAAAGTTCAGCACATCTTCAGGAAACAGTTAATGGTAGAAAGCACCCACAGAGCTGTGCCACTGACCCAAAGTTCAGATTCCTCTCTGTAGTTGGTTTATTTTACTCTTTGGGGGCCCA
>LZPO01075975.1:229755-243543 GCA_001675575.1 Neotoma lepida | reverse complement strand
CTAGGGAACTTTGAATTCATGTGAACACACATATACCACACACACACACACACACACACACACACACACACACACATACACACAAAGACTAAAAATAAATATTTTTTTAAAATCTAGACCTAGAAAAATATCTTATAAAATGTAGACCAGACAAGTCATTTTAGTTACCTCTACTAAGAAATAGCATAGGTGATAAAGCTATAAATTTATGTAAAAATCAAATGATTTGTATTATATAGCTTCATCTTTGTGTGTATACTCTTTCCTACTAGGATTTAGACCTTCCAGGAGTAGTCAAAGTCAGAAATAATAAATTATTTTGAAGAGCAATTATATAGGAGTGACCTACTTGCAAGCCCACAGGCTGCATGTGACCAAGAGTAGCCATGAATGCAGTCCAATGCAAAATCACACTTACTTTAAATATTTTGAGATTATTTTGCAATTAGTAACCGGACTGCATGATTGTCAAAGTGTGAGCTTTCAGATGACAATGTTGTCGATGCCACAGGCTTTGATGACATTTTTTCCTGCTCCTCTTCATAATTGCCAGGCATCTTTGCCTTCAAATCTATAAAGTTCTGTGCCTAAAAAAATTTCTATGTAAGTAAACTGTTTAACTAAAAACATGAAAATTAACTTAAAGATTTTATATAGCATCACTTAGAACTGAGGCAGAGAAGGAAAGACCCTGCCTCTTGGCACTGTATTGCTAATGTTTCAGTGCTGGGCAGAAAATGCTTACAGTGAGGCAAGTAGATGTGCAATGATTCCTTTAGGCATACAGGAATTGAAGAGAAGTGAGCTTAAGAGTCTATCTGCAAACATGATGAATACCTGGTCTTGGAAAAGTTGGCATAGTGCTTAGGAAGATAGAGGCTTTGGCTGCAGACACACCCTCTAGCGCACCCTGAATAGCCATTACTTCCAGCTGTTCTATCTGGGCAAGGACTTGACCTCAATTAACTAATAAACTTATTCATTTATTGAAACAGTGTCTCACGATATAGATAAAGCTGGCCTCAAACTCATAGAGACCCACCTGCCTCTGCCTCCAAGTGCTGGAATGAAGGGTGTGTAAAACCATACCAGGATCTTCCATCTTTTAAATGATTGTGCTAGTCTAGTACCTGCTTCCAAGAGCTGTGAGGATATAATGAGACCATGAATATGAAGAGCCTAGTACAGAGCATGACCCAAAGTCAGCACTGACAATACTAGGCCTTGTTTTTCTCACAATAGGCACTGAATGACAATGTACAACCTATGATTTTGGCAACAGTATCAGAGAAGCCTATTGTTGATGTGAGGATCACTAACAGAAGCAGGATGTACACCTGTTGACTTCCCTATTCTGTGAGCTGTGAGGTTTGGTTGTCTTAGAAATGGGGTAGGTGTTAGTCCTCCATTTAAAAAAAATAGTAAGCATACTGCTGAGAATTTATAGGAAAATGCATTTAATTAAGTACCATCTGAGCCACCCACACTGTGAACAAGGATTCTAGCAACAAAGGGGTTATTATTGCCAAGTTTCTGACAAATGTAATTTCCTAAGCTAGTTGGTTTTTGCTTTGCTTTGTTTTTGTTTTTGTTTTTGTTTTTGTTTCTTAGCCAAGTCCTGAACAAAGAGTTCCAAATGACAGTAGGGAAAGCATCCTTGTCACAGGCCAAAAAGCTCTCAAAGCCCAAAGGAAGTTGGAAAAGTTCAGAAATAGTTCTCCTGGACACAGGTAGCACAGACAGATGTAAAGTGGGAAAGAATGGTCACTAAAGTTTAGGGTAAAATCTTGGAGGATATGTATTATGGTTTTTCAGTCTGAGCCTGGTGCTCCATACTTGTAATCCCAGCATTCAGAAGGCTGAGGCAGAAGGTTTGCCTGTAGTTTGAGGCCAGCCTAGACTACATATCAAAACCCATCTCAAAGCAAAACAAAAAAAGAAAAAGAAAAAGAAAAACAAGACTCTGAACATGCTCCATCCAGCAAAGAATATAAGATTTGTAAGACAGGGATGTGCAAGTCCAGNCCCTGGGGGGTGATTTAACCTGATTCTTGGGGAGGAGTGTGTGAAGTTCACAGGAACAAGATAGGCAACACCAATGGATTTTCAGAATGCAGAAATTACTAAGGAAGTAGCAGGGAATAATAGGGATACTAATCTCAAGGATTTATATAACATAAAGGTCCAAAATGAAGGATGTCCCCAAAGGGGACAAATGGCTTTATTGGATAAAGTCCAAACACCTTAATGTATTAACACCTGCTGTAAAGGCTTGTAAGAAATGGACTTACCTGTCCTGGGCTCCAGAAAGTCTTTGACAAAATAATAGGGTGACATCAGCTTGCTAGAATCTTCTGTGCAGAGCAAATTTAGTCCTGGAAGACATTGTGGTAAAAATACTAATGAAAGATAGGGTAATTTGTTAGTATAAATAGACCCAGATATGACACAGATGAAAGGAATAACACATTAGGACATTCAAAGCTATAATATATTCTATATACTCAACAAAGTAGAGAAAATTACATTAAAAATCCATAAAAACATTTTAAATGTTCTAAGTTCTGAAGAGTACCTCAAACTTAGCGGTATCTTTATGACTTTTAAAAGGCAGATGACAGTGTCAAATGTCATTAGACTGATGATAGCATTTATTGTCTAGTAGTAGTCACTTTGAGACCCCATTCACAAACTGAGAATATCTGGACCAATGGTTCTCAACCATCCTAATGCTGAGACCCTCGTGTTGTAGTGACCCCCAATCATAAAATTATTTTCATTGCTACTCCATAACTGTAATTTTGCTAATGTCATGAATCATAATATAAATAATTTTGGAGATAGAGGGTTGCCAAAGGGGTCATGACCTAAGGGTGAGAACTGCTGATCTAGAGTGATATATATTGGACTTAGCAAGAGTAGAACAGAGGCAGGAGGCTGTAGTTAATGACCATCAAGGACTATTCCCAACTAAAAAGCCTTCAGACTTAGAGAGATGTCACTCAGCCTCTTGGACATCTTAACTGTATAAGCAAAGGCATACCATGAACCTTCCTAAAACTGGTATGTCNTCCAGAACTGTTCCTACTTGCTACAGGGATGATTTTGACATATCTCTGTGTTGCATTAGGTTCTCTCACTGACAGACTCAGGGTTAGACTCCACTGTCCTTTTCCAGGTTACAGCTAGCTAACCTCTATCACATAAAACCACACTCTCTACTGCTCAATGGGAGCTACAATGAGAGTGTAGTGAAAGGTACGCTCACCCTCCTTAAGGCAGACTCTAGAACCTTCCAGAAGCCATATCTGTACCTGTTGAGTCAAAGTGAAAACGTCAAGCACTCTATGAGGCAGGTGATGCTCACCTTTCAGGATGCACTCATGGCATATCAAGCCAAGTCTAAGTGTGGCAAAATCCCCTGGAACTGTAAATATTCTAAATTATTTGCCTAAATGAGTCAAAATATAGGTCGTTGCCAAAGAGAAAGTTGATCTCTTGCAAGGTAAGAAGCCAACATCATGAAACTTTAATGTCCCAACTGAGTGATGAGAAACATCAATCCAAGGACATTGTGCAAAAGATACTGGGTGTGTTGGGGCCTGCGATGTCTCTCTGTTTCAATGCTACTCTGTTTCTGAGAATAATGAGATTATCACAGATCTTGACTTCATGTTATGACCTGATAGAAATCCAACCTAAACCTGTCTTAGAGCATGTGATAAACCAGAGCAGCCTAGAGCTCAGTTGTCACCACCTTTTCAAATAAAGACATCTTAATTAAAAAATTATAAGCTAGACTTCTGCCAAAGATTCAAACAGAACATCAAAAGGATAAGGAAAAGTGTCTTTCTGGGACCATGAAAGACAGGTCCCAGACTAGGGGATAGCCGCATAAAACCATGTGGAAGAGGCTCCCAAGACCTGGAACAAAGAGTGGCCAGAGTTGAAGCTGCTCCCTAGTGAGGGCACCAGTCCCAATTGGAAAGAGATTCAAGATACGAATGATTGTGTATAGAAGCACACCTCTTCTCTCCACTCCTATGTCTTGTCTTCAAAATCAGCCTGTCCCAGCATGTGAGGAAACATACAGAGCATGCTAATCTCAGATATGAATCTGAGTCCTATGGAAAATGGCCAAACAAAAAAAGTGGCATCTTCTCTGCCACAGACAATACTCTGTATCCCTCTGTTCCTTTCAGAACTAACTGGAACTCAGACCAGGCTCCCAGCAGAAGGCAGCTCAGACCTAGGTTATCTCAGGATACACGTGCAATTCCCCAGTACCTGGTGAAAGATGCAGGAGTGAGAGGTCAGCGGAGGCTGAACTTTAGTGTCAGAAGTCTTGGTATTATAAAACCAATGAAGGCAGAAGCTTTTTACTCAGTAACATCCTGGCAGTGACCTTTAAGAGGCAAGGCCTACTGGAAGTATCCCCTTTGAAGGGGATACTGGCACCCTCTCCCTTTCATTTCTCTCTTTACTTCCTGGTTACCTTGAGATGAGCAGCTTCCTCTGCTATATGCCTCCACCATGGTGTATTGCTTTGTCACTGGCCCAAAGGCAGTCAAGTCTGGCAACCATAAGCTGACATCTTCAAAACTGTGAGCCAAAACAAATCTTTCCTGCTGTTAAGTTGAGTAACCCAGGTGTTTTGTTATAACAATTGAGAAGTTAATTAGTACAGGAAGGCTATGTAATGATTCTATGCTCTGCAATGTTACACACACACACACACACACACACACACATACACACACACATACTCCATGGAAGTAGCAATCTTTAGTTCATTCATTAATGTTAGTGATATACGTCACTTTCTCAAACACAATTTACCTATTATTTTAAGCAAGGAAGCTAATAAAAAGCAATGGTTTCTTATATCTTTGAGGAAAGAAAAGGACCAAGATTCCAGATTTTTATCAATGAATTCTGAGAATTTCTGTCTCCATTTAAGTTATTAGGAGTCTTGACATTGTTTTCCACAATCCATAAATAATTGGTTGTCCCTATAAGAAGCCTACACCCCTTTTATTGGCCATGTAGCAATAGTATCAGTTTGGTATCCACACATTCCCTTTTATGGCCCAATGAGTTAGTTTCTCATCCAGCTGAACCAGGGGCTTAGCTGAAGAAGCTAGTCAAAGTGTACTCAGAATGTGGGAAACACTCTTCACTTGAGCAGACCCTGAGGAAACACCAAGGGTCCACAAGAAATGTATATCAACGGAGATTATGCCCCCTCATCATCAGAAATGGCAGTCCCAGGTCAAGTAGGAAGCAAGCCCCAGGGACAAGAAAGTCTACTACAAGTTAGGACACGTGGATACCAGCTCTACCATCCTCACTAACAACCTGCGGCTGCTGAAAAGATCAAAGCTCTGAGGGGGCTCTCCCCTGCCTCATCTATAAAGATCCTTTCAACTCTGGGTTAATGTTGTTTCAGGCATCTCTTGCAATATCTGAGTCACCTGGCCACCATCTGTACTATGTGGAAATTACAACCTCTTTTTCCAAATGACAGTCCAGCAAACTTCCAGTTGGACTAAAGCACCCATGGTTGGCTGAGTGTGGAGAGCAACAGCCAAGATAATAGGACACAAATCACTTCCACGCATTATTGATGTCTGTGAAGTCCTCTGTCTTGCTCACCAATGCCCAGAGAAGACCTGGCTGCCATATTCCAGTGAAAGGTTAGATCCTGCACAGGACAGGTTCTTGATCCTATCTTCAGAAAGCGGCATCACAAAACTTTCTTAAGAAAACATCTCAGAGTATTTTGGTTGGCCAGCCAAATACCAGACAATTGGTTAACAGGGTAGGGAAGCATAAGGCAAGGAGCCAGAGCCTTGAAAGAAACCCACCAAGGAATGAGCTTCAGGCAACAACCATCTGGAAGAATAGCCAAGAGCCGTTGACCAGAGAAGCAAGAGAAGGAGTGCTCCTTGGATACTGATACATGTTATCAAGATGCAAAAATCAAGACTGAATGATACTGGGGTAAGAATAACAAGTCAATTGAATGAAATACAGTATAAGAAAATTCCTAATATATAGGTGATTATGTATATGTGTGAATATGTATATGTATGATACCTACATAACTAAGTCTGGATTGTTTAATTAGAAGGGAAATGGATTATTTAGCAAAGGACTCTATACCTAACTCAAATCAGATACCTAAATAAATGTCAAATGGTTGACAGAATGACAAACTGAAATTGTCAATAAAAGAATTTGAAAGGAATATAAATAAATCTTTCTCAACCTAAGAGGTAGTGTTTCTGAGGACAACCACTGAAGATATGATGAAATCAAGCCCAGCATGTAGGACTAAGTAGGTAATAATTGACAGTGCCAACCAATGTGAATTAATGATACTTATAAACTACTTTACCCAATTCCAGCAGGAAACACACTTTCCAAGTACACCTGAAACATTTATCATGGTAGCCTACACCATAAAAGAAGTCTCAAACAAAATGTGTTCTGATGCCACACTGGAGTTAAATTAGAAATGTGTGAAGGGAAAGTCCCTAAATGTTTGAAAAAAAAGTAGATAAATAAGAAAGGAGAAAAATCATAAAATGTATTTTGAAACTGAATGAAAAGGAAAATAGCTCATGAAGTTCTGAGNTGCAGCTGTAGCTGTATCTAAAGGAACATTCACGGCATGGTCATAAATNCNTAGTAAACCAATGACAGGAGAGCAAGTGCTCAGGGGTGAGGATGAGGATGAAGAAGAGTGGGAAGAATATGGACAGGGAAAGAGGCAAAAGAATGATGTAGCCTGTTTTANCTGTTTGAAGTCAGAAGTGAAGAAAGAGTTCATGAAAGTGATATTGATTGTCCTTCCAATGTGACTAGATATCTACAAATGGGTGGCATGTAACGTGGAAGAGAAGCTAATTAGAGGGAACGAGTGAGGGAGGTGGNGGAGTACAGAGGAGAATGGGCTGCGTGGGAAACCTCCAATAGTTGGGAGTGACTGGAATACGGAGTACCAAAGAGGAAACAGAAAATGCAGTCCAGCTGCAGAAGCCAGAGAGTGGAGGGCCTTCCTTGCCATAATATTGCCAGAATAAAAAGTGTGATCTTAATCTAGCAGATCTTGGGCATCTCTGAAATTTTTCCAGCAAGTAATAACGTAGCTAAAATTAAAGGCTGGTTGTGACATTCTGTAGAAACGAGTCCGGGGCAAAGAGGAAATGAAGTAAGGAGGAGACGGTCTGAGCATGTCAATTAAAGAAATATCAGACAAGCCACAGATTCAAAAGCTCTGCTGCTTCAAGAAGTTAATGGCAGTGGATTTGAAACAATGGCAGTGACTGAAATAAATCCTTATCCATTGGGACATGCTAAGTAAAAACTTCCTTAAAGAAATAGAACCACTAAGCAAATCAGATTTGAATTTGATTCACAGGGGTTGATCATAATTGTCATATTTGGCCACGAGGAGTCAATGCTCACTCTTGATTATCCAGCTTAGGCAACCAAGAAAGAAAATCAATGGAACAGGAAATGAAAGCCTTTGGGATAGAACTAGTTTTGCTTGCTGGGGTTACTCAATCATAAATTTTGTGTTTATTTGCATTAATGTTTTTGGGTTTTAAATAAATATATAAAAAGTCAGAGTATAGCAGAGGAAAAGTAATATAGGTAAAAATCTGCCTAGAATAATAGCAATNAAAAGAAAGTTATAAAGAAGGTGACAGAAATGCACAACACTTTCTATTAGGAGAAAATACCTTAAAGAAAAATGATGTAGCTGGGAGTGATGGCACACACCTTTAAATCCCAGCATTCTAGAGGTGGAGGTAGGCCAGCCTGGTCTCCAGAGCTAGTTCCAGGACAGTCAGGGCTACACGCAAAGAAACCTTGTCTCAAGAAGCCAAAACAAACAAACAAACAAACAAAAAGTTCTAAAATCACCAGAGAGACCCCTAATGGTGAAAACACCAGGAACCACTTAGAGGCACTGAAGACAGGCTGCCATTCCCTGCACCCCACTCCACCATGTACTTGAAATCCAAGAGCTGGAGCTGAGCACACAAATTACTACAGAAAATAAGTTACAAGGATATTGAAAAATTTCAGTTATACCCAGGTTTCTATCTGAAACACAGGAACCTTCCAGAGCCTGTGACCTTGGTCTCTTTGTTTTACTGTGCCTCAGTTTTCTCATCTGCAAAACCATAATTCCTGCTATATATAGCTACTGTTGAGAAAATTCAATCAGAGACTGCCTATGAAGTGTGCACCACAAAGTCTCTATGACGTTAACTGCCTCTAACGGAGACAAGAATGTCTCCAGAGACACTGTGATTCACTGTGTGTGTACAGTTGGTTTCTTCATGTTCTCAGAAGCTGACAACAGTCACATTTCTTTGTCCTCCCTTCAAAGAAGAGACAGGGTGAGCCATGTAATCCTAAAGAGCATAAAGTAAGCCTTGCAAAACATAGTAGACCCAAACACCATGTAAACAGCTGCACAGAACTCACAATGCCTTTGTTGAACCCAATAAAGACACAATTAAGGCAGTGAAGCTGTAATTATGACAATTAAGTTTAATGGAGGCAATTAGGCCAACAAAAATAAATGAGCATTCTTTAGATACCTTTCTTATTTCAGAAGAACAAAATAAATATACAATCCCAAAGCCTTCTTATAGAAAGTGGGAGGCTTTCCTCCCTGCTGGCTAGTGTCATTGGCACAGAAGGAACCATGTAGACTGCTATGGAAGAGGACTCATCAACAGTCTTTCCCTGCTGTGGACAGAATGTTCTGCATTTCAGGTGTGCCAAGCAGTATCCAGTAGTGGCACNGCTGTTATGGGAATAACCAACTGCTTTCTGCTTGAATCTGAGACCCACAAAGTGGGAAAGAACACACACTTGGTGCCATAAAACTAGTCCAAAGCCTACGGCTGGGGAAGTCACAGGCCCTAAGTGAAATGTACTACTGATGCTTTGCTAAATGGATGTGTAGTCAAACTGTCTCCTAAACATTTATGTTTCACCCATAGACTAACGGTGCTCTCAGTCTGGGTCAGAGAAGCTTCTCCCCCAATCCCAACAATGGATGAGAGTTAATGCAGAGACTCATAACTGACCAAAGTCCTGAGAATAAGGGACTTCTGAGTGTTCATTCTTAAACAGATGCTTACATCACTACCTCCAAGGGCCAGGAACATCTCCGAAGAGGGGGTGGAAAGGCTGAAACATTGTCTTCTGGGTATGGCATAACCATTACAATCATGAACACACACAACAGAAAGACATGGGAGTAGGAGGGTGACTGGTTGGGGAGAAGGGTATCAGCTAGAGTAGGGGGGGACAAAAGAGGGGAATAGGGGATGATACGATCACAATACCTTCTATTCAAACATAACTGTCAGAAGTAATTTTAAAAAGAAGAAAGAAGGAAGTTGAAGGTTTCCTCCCTTGTGGGTACAGAGCTGGAGCTAAGAGAGCAGGCGATATAGTTAAGAAATGACCACTGATCAGCCTAGGGTCTCCAGGTAGTGGCCTTGCAACTGTTGATAACCACACTGTGTTTTTATGCCTGGGAGAGAGATGAATGAAAAGACATAATATGGAGGCCCCAGACAAAGATATAGGAGGCCTCTGACATTAGCCACAGAGAGCACTGACGATGGTCATAGGGGCCTCTGACAGTGGCCATGGAAACCTCTGACAGTTGACCACAGATGCCTGCTCTATGACCATGGGATTCCTGTAACAGAAAGGGTCATTTTGAATCAAGTACTTTGTTTATTAACATGTCGCTGCTAAAGTGCTACCCCCTCCAGAGTACCTTAGAGGATACTCATGTTGACACCAGGAAGCAAAGCCACTAAGAGTGATCCTTCCTAGTCAATGGCTGAGCTCTTGTTGGCTGGACCTTGGGGGTTTGTGGGATTTAATAAGTGAAAAAGGAAGAAAAAGGGAGTCTATGATTCTAGCATGTCATACCCCACTGGCACACTCTGCTNACGTCTAGAAATAGTGGGTTTCCCTGATGCACGAGAGTGGTGATAGTTTAAAGAACACATTCAAATTGCCTGGGCCCAAGTCACAACTCTGCCACTTAGGTGAGTTGCTTAACTCCCATGTTTCAATCACAGCTCCTCCTTGTGTGGTTACTTAGACAGTAGAAGTGTATTAGTCAGTGAGTGTGTGTGTGTGCGCACACATGCACAGGCATGCAAGTGTGTGCGTTCATGTGCATGTGAGTGCATGTGTGCACTTGAAACAGTCCCTGCAGAGTTAACTGGGAACTCTGTGTGTCCTTAACTACAGAGAGCTCTCTCTCATCTCACCCTCTCCTTGACCAGCTGTGCTGCTCTGGGAGTTCCCACTAACATGTGCGACATTCTGCGTTGCCATCTCCTTTCCTTAGTAGGATGGGGTCTCATCAAGCTGCTCATATATTTTATCTAAAAAAAAAAGAACAAAAGCAAAAATAAAACCTCTTGCATCATCTGTGCATCATAGGAACTACATGACATTTCCCAGTATGTTTGCTTCTAATCATTTGACTATATGTTATCTCTGACCTAACTCAAGAAATTTTTTCTTTGCTTCCTTCAGACAAACATTTTTCTAATCATGCCTCCTGGTCCATACCCNGTATACTTCCACCCATATTATATGTGATGATTGGGATAATTCCTCTGCCTTCACTAAAAGACACATTACCTGAATCCCTGCATATTTATGCTCATTCAGGGACATGTGACAAAAGCTTCTTGTATGATGAATGGCAAACTTGCCCTGGGTGTTACAGATAGAGACTTAGACAGTACATTAGGGACATCTCTACATTCCAAGGCATGTGAACCTGCAGGCTCTCCCTTCTTCCTGGAGCAATTTTCACTTCCTCAAGCTAAGGTCTCTCCACCCCTCCACCCACTGGGAACTGATTCAAAGAAGACATTTGAACTATTGGTACTTCGAATTCACTGAGAGCTCTCCCTGTGTCACCAGGGAGCTGGGGCATAGAAACNCATATAAGTTGCTCTATGAGTAAAAGATCTGCTCCTTGATAAGGCATCTCTTCTCATCTATATCATCGACTCCCATAGGACGGTCTCCAGTGGCATGTATATCTAGATATGTATATCAGTCCCACCTGCCATCTACCTATCGTCCAATATATCCATCTCTCCAGCAAGCTAACTTGTTAGTTTGTAGTTGAGGTAAAGTCAGATACTTACGGTTTCAGACTAATTTCCTTTTCACCAATACTCATCTCTTCTCTAAGATACACTTTCTGAATGAAGTTATCAATTGTTAAGAATTCCTGAAGGACTCTATTGATTTGTTGTTGTTTTCTCAGCATTATATATACTTCCCTTTCCAACTAAAACAAAAATGTACAAAATATACCTCCAGCATTTATCAAATCTTAAAATGTTGTTGTAAAGAGGATCTCTGCAGAGCCCCGTGAATGGGGAGAAGCTGGCTGGCAAGAGCCTCCAGGAGACTGTGTCTGAGCAGGGAGATCCTAGCTCTGACAGCAAACATATACTTACCCAGAAAGCAGGGAACTACTGGCCTTCAGGGGCCCCTGCNGATGCAAACCATGAGCTAATGAAGACCAACAGTTCTCACCAGTGTCAAACAGCAAGTAGCAGAGGGCAAGTTCATATGCAGATGTCAATGACATGACAAGTATCTGATGACTAACCTTGGGGTCTCACTCTGACTGTGCAGGCCAGGGAGAGATTGTGTGGCTACGAGGCAAATGCAGATAGAGCTTCTATTCTGCCTAAGTGGGAACTCAGTTTTGGTTTAGAAAATATTCTGCTCTGCACTGTGGCCATGATGGTGTAAAATGCATCACTGCTTCATGAATTTACCTCTGAAGCTCAGCCTGTACATGCATTCTGATAGCCGGGCTGCTTGTGATTNTGCATGCCAATGATGAGTGCCTTAAATGCCACCCTTTTTTAATTCTGTGACAAAGAATGGCTCCCACCTGGTCCTTATTTCTCCTGCTCTCTATCCTGCCTCTGCTTGTTCCTGGATAAGTGGCACAAAAATCATCCTGCAACACAAGTTGGCCCAGCCTCCCTCCAACAAGACAAATGGGAATTAAGAAAACATTGATGTTCACTGCCAACCCTGAANCAAAGAAAACAGGGCCTCCTGACTTCCTCTATCCTCTATTGAACTTCACAACTGCAGCCCCCTTTCTGAACTGCTGCCCTGCTCCACAGGGTCTGTGGAGTTAGTTAAATTCAATGTATTCTCTTCATCAGAATCATCTTTGCTTTTAAATTTCCTCTACCATTCCAACCACCCAGCTGCACCCATCATTCATCCTACTTCCTTCTGGGAAGGTTTTTACCACCAGGCTTTAGATATTGCACAACTCGGATGTTGAGCAGGCTCTGTCTTTAACTGGCTTCCGTTGTTCTATGATCAATACCTCTTGCCTCAGGCTCTTTGGAAAATTGCAAGTCAATAAGCACTCTGTGTGTGTGTGTGTGTGTGTGTGTGTGTGTGTGTGTGTGTGTGTGTGTGTGTAAACTGCACCTGACTTTGATCTACTCTCAAGCTGCAGTGACTGGGTGTGGCAACTGCTAAGTCGGCATAGGATACAGTCACACTATGAAGAGTTCCCCAGTTCTCCCTCTGTCTGGAATCTCTTTCTCACCTTCCTGCTTCCTTATCCCCTGTCCCTGGATGCATTTCATTTTGATCTACTATGCTGTGGCATTTGAAGGAAAGAAAAGGAAATGCTGAACGAAGCCAAACTATTCTGACGATGCAAGAGATGTGGAGTGTGGCGTTGGCTGTCCTTGCAGCACGGAGCTCCAGAAAGAGGCTCCTAATAACAGAAGTTGCAACCCATTGAAGGCATACAAATCACATGCAACATATGTACATGTCTCATGTAATCTGCACACTGGGGAGTCATTTTCTAAAGCAGAATAAGAGACTGGATAAATGACGGGAAAGAAATTCATTTTGGGCCATGGCTGTAGAGACTAGGAAGTCTGAGAACAGTGGGCACTGGAGCCACTCGGTGTCTGCTGTAGGTGGTAGACAGGTAATTGTGCATCTACAAAAGAGGGGATAAAGACACAGAGCACACACTTGTCCTGCAGTGTGCTGCTNTGATTGTTCCTTTGCATATTAGTTATCACTATTAATCTCTGTGTCTGGTTTATAAACCAAACTTTATCATAAGCATAAAGTATACATGGAGGAAAANCACTGTGTCTATAAGGTCAGAGTATCCACTGTGAGTCTTGGAAAATGTCCTCTGGAGAGCAGGATGGCCATGTTNCCAGACATTCCCAGGAGACTGAGGTAACAGGATACAGGCTTAGGGATAGAGGGCTTGAGGGGTTGGGGAAAGAATGTCAGTCACAGGATAGGGATGAGGCAGCTGCCAGNGCTGCCAGGGAGGGAAAGTCCTTGAGTTTCAGAGTAAGTGACATGACACCCCTGCAGAATTGCATCTGGCCTCACCAGGGGTTTCTGTTTCCTTGAGATATTTATTAATTTCTAATAAATATCGCTCTTGCATCATTTAGTATATGTTTATGTATAAACACTATTCGTAATGTATCTGAAATTCCCANTTAACTGAGCAATTTATAAAAATAAAGTTTCTAGGCCTTGTATTAACATCAACTGCTTTGGATAAGACATTNAAAATGTGAGCTTAGAGGACATTTCTTCTCCAAACCATCGCAATCCAATAAACGTTATTTCAATACCAATTCCCCATATTAAGTCAATCTCCCCCTTGACATCTAGAGAACTGTC
>LZPO01075975.1:131847-148372 GCA_001675575.1 Neotoma lepida | reverse complement strand
AAAATGAAAGAAAGCCATGATGCATATTGAATATCTGCTCCATTGTATCTCCCGCAATCACCAATATAAGTCTTCCTCAACACTTACAGGATGATAGAGAGCATATGTTCATTCAAAAACATGCACCCTCTTGTCTTCTGCTATTGGGAGTGCCATGGGCAAAAGTGTGCTGCAGAAAGCNAAAGGAGACAAAATTATTCATAGTGAGATTAGACATCTCCCCAGACAACTCTCTTTTCTAGAATTCTCATTCCTGGGGANTCGGGCTTAAGAGTTGTTTATTGGGAGAAGGTCTCAAGAAAACATATATAATCTAAGATGGTTGCCAGTGTGTGTCAAAATAATTTTCACGTTTAAAAATGTAAGATTACTATCTCATATGAATTAGAATGCTGCTATCTTTAATCTACAGTTCAAAATATTGAAAAGAGAAATTGAAAAAGACACTAGAAGGTGGAGAGAGCTCCCATGTATGAGGACTGGGATCATTAGCATTGTCAAAACATCCATGCTCCCTAAAGCAATCTACAAATTCAGTACAAAATTCATCAAAATTCCTGTAATATTCTTCATAGAACTATGAAGAAAGCATCCAAAAAAAATACATAGGAATACAGAGAGCTTTAAATAGCCAAAGCAATCCTGAACAAGAGCATCAATGCTGTAGGCATCATCATACCTGATTTCAAACCTTACAAAACCATAGTAACAAAACCAGCATGTCATTGGGTTAAAAACAGACTCACAGACCACTGGAAAAGATGAAAATATCAGTCAACACATCTTCAGCCAACTTATTCTCAGCAAAGAGGTCAAAATCATGCTTTGGAGAAAGGGTGACCTCTTCAACAAATGATGCTGGGGAAACTGGATATTTGTGTGTATAAAAATGAAACTAGATCCCTGGATCTTACATTGCTCAGAAACCAACTTAAAATAGATCAAAGACCTTAATATAAGACACACAACACTGAAAGATAGGAAAGGAAAATATAGGACAACATCAAGATATAGGCCTGAGCAACAATTTCCTGATTAGGACTCCAATAACTCAGAGAATAAGAGCAAATATTGAGCACTGGGATTATATGGAATTTAGAAGCCTCTATACAATAGTAATCAAGAGTGAGGGGCCAAAATAAAAAAAAACTATGAAAAACATTCTTGCCAGCTATTCTTCTGAGAATTAATATCCAGAATATATAAGGAACTCAAAAAATATTAACAAAAAATTATCCAATCAATAAAATGTCAAATTCCTTAAGATATATTTCACAAAACAAGTAAGTACAAATGGCCAATAATTACAGAAAAATTGCTAAATATATTTGAGCTATCAGGAAGCTACAAAACTATCTTACAACAGTGAGAATAGCTCTTATCAGAAAAACAGACAGAACAAATGCTGGCGGAGAGATGGAACCTTTAAACACAGTTGCTGGGGATGTAAACTGGCACCAGCACTCAGAAATTAGTACACAGGTTTCGCAAAAACTGAAAACTACTATACCACTACTGGACAGAAACATGAAGGAAATAAAGTGAGCATACAAAAGAGTCATCCACATACCTGTGCTTATGATAGCATCATTCACAGTCACCAATGTGTAGATGGAATCAGCCTAGGTACCCATCAACAGGTGGATGGATAAAGAAATTGCAGTCTATATACAAAATGCTGCACCATTCAGCCACCGAAATTACATTCTGTCATTCTCGAAAAATGAATGGAACTATAAGATAGTATGTTAAAACAAGCCAGACCATAAAACAAATATCATGGTTTCCCCTGTGTATGGGAACAGAAGAAGGGAGAGGAGGCACAAAGATGGCCTGAAAGCAGAAAAGAGTCTATTAGGGTCTGGACAGATGGATGAGGGTGAAAATGGGTTTGGAAGAAGACAAGACAGGATCAAAGGGGAGACAGGNCAGGATCAAAGCTTGTTAGAGCCAGGCATCATGGTGTATACTTTTAATCTCAGCACTGGGGAGCCAGAGGCAGGCAGATCTCCATGATATTGAACATCTGTGTGTATGATATTTGTGTGTGTTGACCAATATACAGCCTGGTAAGTTACAGACCTACCATAGATATATAGTAAGACCCTGTCTAAACAAAAAAGGAAAGAAAGAAAAGACATCTTATTATGTACATATATGAAAATGCTATGGTGAAAGCCATTACTATATATAATCAACAATTACATAAATAATTTTAAATCCACAGAGAATAAGTGGGACAGTCGTGTAGACAATTCTGGTCCTTATGTACTGCTGTAAAAATACAGAATATAAAATGGTGCAACCTGTGTGGAAAACAGTATGGAGGTTCCTTAATAAGTAAACAAAGAGAATTATTTCCTGATCCAGCCATTCCACATGGGATAATACAAGAATTGAAGGCTGAGAGCTGAAGAGATTTCTGCATCTATACTCATGACAGCATTATTCACAATGGCCAGGATGTGAAGGCAGCCCAAATGTCATCAATGAGTATATATATACTTTAAAAGGAGGGAAATTCTAACATATACTTCAGCATGATGAAGCCAGAGAACATTAACCTATGTGAAATAAGCCAGTGATGGAAAAACNGGTATGAAACAATTCCAGGATATGACTATCTAAAATACTTAAATTCATAGAGAGAAAAGAGTTATTGTGGCTGCCTGGAGCTGGGAGAGAGAGCGATGAGACAAAGTTTCATTTGGAATGATAGGAACATTCTGGAGATGGATGGCAATACTATGTGTACAATGAAAANACACTGCTCGTGCCTCTGAACTGTGCACTGAAAATGGCTTAAATGATAAACCTCATGTTATATTAGTTTACCACAATATAAATAGGTAAGAGTCAGGAGCATTGGGTCCAGATAGGACTAAATGAAATCCCCTACTGAAGGCTTTTCCTGAACTTTCCTTCAGTTGTGACCCATTTGTCCCAGCACGTTTTCGGAGTCATCATCCTTAATACCCATTTTCCCCATTACACTTAAATTTTATAGATGTGGGGACAGGTCTGTCTTGCTGACTCTCCCGGCCAGCATCGAGCATTCTGTTACTCACTATGGCCTCCAGAAGAGCTGGAGGAAGAGCANACTTGAAGACACAAGTGCCACATGAACAGAACTCCAATCTGAAATCCTGAACGCATTTCTTTGTCACCCAGGTCCTGCTAATTCAAAGCCCTATGTCTTAGGGTTTCTATTGCTGCAACAAAATGCCATGACCAAGAAGCAAGTTGGNGAGGAAAGGGTTTATTTGGCTTACANTTCCATATCATAGCCCATCACTGAAGGAAATTGGGACAGGAACTAAAACAGGGCAGGAACCTGGAGGCAGGAGCTGATGCAGAGGCCATGGAGGGGAGCTGCTTACTGGCTTGCTTCCCATGGCTTGCGCAGCCTGTTTTATTATAGAATGCAGGACCACTAGCCCATGGATGGCACCACCCACCATGGGCTGGGGCCTCTCCCATTGATCACTAATCGAGAAAATGCTTTATAGTTGGATCTCATAGAGGCATTTCCTCAACTGAGGTTCCTTCTTCTCTGATGACTCTAGATTTTGTCAAGTTGACACACAAAACCAGCCAGTACATCCTACATTACAAAAAAGAAAAGAAAAAGTGGAATGTATTTAATACAGCTTTCTCCCTACTTTGCCCAATATGGCAGCTGTTAGCCATGAGGGGCTATTTAAATTTAAATTAATTATCACTAAGTGACACTAAGAAAACTGTCTTCTAACTGCATTTCNCATGCTCAAAAGCCACCTGTGGTTTATAACTATATTAAACAGTTCAAGTCTAGAGCATTCTGTGGCTTCAGGAGATGTTATTGGACAGTACCACTCTACCAAAGGCAGAGAAGAAAGCAGGCTTCTCTTCAATGGCATGTTATCAGGTCTGTTCAATACTGGCTTACAACAGCTCAGAATTTCAAAGTTCCTGAGCCTCTATAACCTCATGGGATTGGACGCATAGCCCCAGCTGCTCAGGCATGAAGGGGATTCTACTGAGAAACTCCTCCCAAGTGAGGTTCCACTGCATAGAGGATTCAGAAAGAGTGGACTCTAGACACATGGAAACAAGTAGGGACATAGTTAAGACTCACTGAATGCACTCTGTAGATGGCAGAGGGAAGTGTTGCCNGGGTAGTTTAACCCAGGGCTTCTCCGTGCTGGCTGCACACAAGAATCCTCAGGCTTTCCCCAATACCAAGGGACTGAAATCCTGGAAGATGGTGAAGATATGCATCAGAGGTCAGAGTCCTCAGGACTTACAATGTATACAAATGTCCCCAGCTCACAGGGACCTAGTGATTTTTCATCATTATGATGGTTTCAAAGCAATTCCCATTCAGTAGAAATGACACTTTTATTACATCTTTCCCNAGGATATTGANACATGGTATAACTTCTCTCAATACTGGACATTAAGTCACTACTCCCATGAGCCCCAAGATCACAAGGGAAGCAAGTACTCTGCTACTCATGTCCTTGATAGCTTTGNACTTTAAATAAATGTTTTACTGAAGAGAGCTGCATCTCACAGTGGGCTNACACACTAGGATAGCCTTGGTCAAGGAGCTTTTGTATAACTGCTACTTCTGAATATTTTCAAATGACTCTTCGAAATGTTTTTATATTTTTTATTATTTTTTGAGGTTATAATATAATTACATCATTTCCCCATTCCCTTTCCTCCTTCTAAAGCATCCCATCTCCCTTCCCTTGCTCTCTTTCTAGTTCATGGCCTCTTTTTCTTTGATTGTTGTTATATATGTCTTAGTCACTGTTCTACTGCTGTGAAGAGACACCATGACCAAGGCAATTCTTTTAAAAGAAAGCATTTAATTGAAGGCTTGCTTACAGTTTTAGAGGGTTAGTCCCTGATTGTCATGCTGCAAAGCAGACAGGCAGAGTGCTGGAGCAGTAGCTGAGAGCTTTACATCCTGATCCACAGGCAGCAGGTGGAAAAGGAGACACTGGGCCTNGCATGAGCTTTTGAAACCTCAAAGCCCACCCCAGTGACACACCTCCTCCAACAAGGCCACAACTCTTAATCCTTCCCAAACAGTTCTATCAACTATGGATCATTCAAATATATGAGCTTATGAGGACCATTCTCATTCAAGCCATCAAATTGTGTGTGTGTGTGTGTGTATGTGTGTGTGTATGTGTGTGTGCAGTCCTTATACCCACAGATAAGTATAGTCCTCACCCTTCAACAAGGAAACTTCTCTAAAACCACAACCAATCAAAATGCAGAGTTGTGGAGCCCAGTCCCAACTAATACATCTACAACACAGCTCCTGCACCTAAGGCTCAGGGATCATTGCAAAAGAGGGACAGAGAGATTGTAATAGCCAGAGGAATGGGGAGTTTGCTATGAGATTGCATCTTCTAGAAATATCAGAAGCTATACCCATAAAGTTTCATCAACATGGCTGTCTTTGAAACATTTTGATGGCATTTATATAGCAATTTTCTCCTGGAAGTCACCGGAGCCCTGGGTGAACAAAATCCACTTAGACTCCTTTGATANCCAACTTGACCTGGGCCTCTAGCCCCTGAATATTGGAAGTGTGACCATGCTGTTTGTAGTCCTTTTTGTAAGTTTGTTGTGTAGTTGGCACACATGGTTGATTCTATCACCAATGTACCTGCAAGCAGTGGTCAGTATTTATTCATGCCTAAAAAGCAACTAAAAATAACTTGTTTTCTCTCTGCTCATGGAAACTATTTTAAGAACTAAGTTGTATAATCACCAAAAACTCCCTTGTGCCAAAAATNTTAGGTTCACCAGCAGCAAGGGAGGGACTTAAGATTCTAGCACTAGATGTGACCTAGAACTATCACCATCCACACCTTACACAAGAGAGGTCCCAAGATAGGAAGGGCTTGCAAAAAACAGGGCAGGGGCAGTGCTTGGAACTAGACCTCAGGGCCCTCCCTTCCACTCTGCATTGCCAAAGTGAAAGAGGAAATATAACCAAACTACTTTAAAATTCAAACTGTAAAGGTTTACACTGAGCCATCAAATACCCTCCAGATCCTCGCAATGTATAAATGTAGATAGCAATTAAAACATTTAGGAAAGAGAGAATGTGTGGNGTGTGTGTGTGTGTGTGTGTGTGTGTGTGTGTGTGTGTGTATGTGTGTGTGGTGTCTCCTTTCAAACTAAACACAGCCCATGCATGGTGGCNTCAATAGCTTATCTGGTCCCTGTTCAAACATCTCAGATGACATGTGATCACTTCCCACCAGTGGGCCCACTGGATAGCTCATCTCACAGGCTTACATCAGCCTCAGAGCTGTCTTCTGTGATACATCCTAATATTATATCCACTATTCAGATTAATAAACTGAAGCTTCCCAAAGGACACATGGGTTATCCCTAGGGTTCTGAGTGACAGAACTGATACTTGAACTCTGACCCTCCTATTTGACTCCAAGCTCTGGATCACCAGGATTGATTAGTAGCATCAATCCTAGACTTCCTAGAATAATCTAGAAAAGTCACCCCAGNGCTTCTGTCCATAACTTCTTTACTTCACCATAGGTCTCAAAAACTTCCTTTAAATGCTTCAAAATATAACTCAAAAGTCCCCTTCCCTGAAGACCCTCTGCTTCATGCTCCTACTATTACACACTGGTTCATATTTTCTAGAACCATTTACATAATCCAATAAAATCAATAACCAACCCAAAGGAGAGCCCAATGCCCAGGCTCAGAACTGGCCCACCTCTCAGCCCACTGTATCAGGTTAGGACTGACAGCATGTCCTGGCCAAGGGTCCTTTCTTCACACGTCAAGCCACTCCTACTGGATGCTCAGATCTCACACTGACTACATGCTTCACAGAAGCTACATACATTCATGCCCACCAGTTCTTATCATCAGGGATTAGCAAATGTTTCTCCTTTTTGATCCCTCACACTAGACTCGGAATGTAACGGCCAGCATGCACTAGTCACCCTTGGACAGAACTGCTCTCACTCTGTGTTCAGAAACATGAGGCTTATTAATTCTAACCACTAGAGCGTTGTTCTCACCACAAGATAGATACTGCTTTTAACACTTTCACCACCACAGGGAAACCTGATCCTCACCAGCACACTAACAGACAGGCTAAGTATAGCTCTGTGTGGCCTCAGGAACTCTCTTACCTGTCGCCTCTGGGAACCAGATAACAGGTTGTTCCTTTAAGAATGTTTCTAATGATTCTGTGCTTGGGGTCTTAAAAATGGAAAATGAATCACTGTAGGGACCTTGCTAAGCTACTTTGAATAGACTGATTCCATTTGCTCATTCCATAACCTGTCATCCACTCAGATCTTGTGTGTGTGTGCAGGGNTGTGTGTTTACGAACAACTAAATGCACATTTGCACACAGACACAGAGTATTCTGGTTCATCCTTAAAGACTTCACTGTTTTGGAAGAAGGACCAATGGGAATCTGACATAAGCACACACTATTGTGTGATATAAGCACACACTATGACATGAGTCCTTGAGGGCACAGGAGGGAGGAGCTGAATCTCAACCAGAAGCAGTTTCCCAGGGAGGGGGTTCTGGTCCAGATGTCTGCAGTCTCCTAAAATCCATGTATTAAAGTGCTAGCCTTCAATGTGGTGGTGTTGGGAGAGGCTACTTTGGGAGGTGATGGTCATGGGGATGGAGCCTTTCTGGTTGAGTACTNTAACAGGGACTCCAGTGAGCTCTCCTCCTCTCTTTCCACTCTGAGAAGAAAAAAGCAGCTGTGTGTTGGGAAGCAGGCCCTCACCATACTGGACACCGCCCTATCGTAACCAGCCTCAAGGCTGTGGGAAATACCCGTCTCTTGTTGATATGCCACTGTNTGTGATNTTTGGTTAGAGCAGCCCACACCAAGGCAGTGGAGACATCTGACTTGTACCTCTTATAGCTTGCCTGAGCAAGGAAGTCTATTCAAAGCTAGTTAAATGAATCGACAGATGAATGAGTAAGGTACACAGAGGAGTGACACAACAGATACACAGACAAGGACAGTGACCTTAAGAGCAGTTGCCCAACACACGTTGAAGATAAACAGAACTGATGACTATGAACCCTGGGAAATATTTCGTACAAAGAGAGACACCACTTTCTTGTCCGTTTTTCCCCTCCTGCTGCCTGGAATGTGGACACAATAACTATAGCTCCAGCATCCACTGTGGAGTAGGGTGTGTGGGAAACAGAAGAGCAGAAAGCAGGAGCCTAGTTCTTTCTGGCTTAGAGGAGCAGCCATATCCAACCTGGGTTGTCTCCTTTCACCTTGTGGAAAAGCAGCAAATGTTTTGGTGTTGGGTTCATTGTTAATTCAGGCCTTCTAGCTATTACTGGTAGGGATTATTGCTAATCTTGTTGCTGCCTGATATCGGTAACAACAATGTGGACTACTGCTTTTCCCCTAAATTAAATATTTGTCATCTGCCGAGGGGTGCTGATTAGTGAGACAACAGAGGCTGCTCCACACCATGGGGCATTCCTGTCCTCCACACCACATTTCACCCGGGGGGTGGGGGGGGAGACCACAATAGAAGGCAGTACATTTTGCAGCTGAATAAGCAAACTGTCCAATCCACATCATTTCTGTTCTGGTTTCTCAGGGCCTATTTCTGGCTTTTGTTCTGCCCCATTAAATACTAACGAAAACTCCATCCATCTTCTGGCCCACACAGAACCCAGAACTCCACCAGCCAAGTCATCTTTCTCTTCACTGAGGCAGTAGAAACCCTCACCTCTACACTTTTCCCCAATGACAAGGCCCTGAGAATGTTCTTTTTTCATTAATGACTGACTGCATTTGTTAGGGTTATTTTCCCCCTTCTTGCTATTTCTAACGCAGATCAGAAGAATGGAGTCTTCTGGGAAGATACAGTATAGACAGAGCCCTCCTTTGGCCTCTGANCTACAACTCACACCACCACTCTGAAGCTAGCCTCAGAGACTATGCTATGCTATCTTTCTATGGATCTTTGTTTCCAGTGGCTTCTACTTTCTGAATACTGGGAGCTGAGATTTTGCAAAATGCTTTTTCTCTGAGCCAGCTACTCTACACTCCAAAACNCCTGGGCTCTTAGATGACAAGGAAGTTAACCACAAAGGGGCTCTGCTCCCATATCCCTGGGCAACAGCCACAGGAGTTTTCTCATGATTTTATGAAACATGCTTAATTTTTACTTACAGTCTGAATTCTTGCTGTGTATTAAATNATAAATGTTTAAATGTAAATTTAGGAATGATGGCAATAACTGTGAAAATAGTCATTATTTGTTCTTAAGGGTCCTTTCCACTCCTCACGACAGAGAATGGCAGGAAGTGGACCATGCGATGTCATGCTGAAGCAGCCCAGACTTCACATGAAGGCTTGGTGAGATTCATACAAAAATTGTAAATTTCTATCAGATTTTGTTTTTTCTAGATGTCAAAGCAATGCAGTGGTTTGGCAGAAAGTGGGAACTTTTGATTATCCTAGTTAAGGAGACAGCACCTCTGCTCCAGTCAATTACTGGCTGATTGTCACTTGGTAGAAATGGGCGTGGGACACACAAGCAACAGAGTGAGAGGACACCTGTGGGATGCTCAGAAGAAGCCAACATGGTTTCACCAGATTCTGGGTCTGACCTGATCATTTACTGTGTGTAACTGGGGAGTAAGGAAAGCATAGAATCAACACTTAGCCTTCTGTTCTAGAAACTGAAAAGAAGGAATATGCCTTAACCCTACATGTAGATTAAATAATAGATAGACTTTCAGAATAAAGCAAGCACTTAATAGAAATAAGTGTCTGCTCAGTGCTATGTGGCTAGCACTGTGCTGAACGTATCTACACACAAACCATCCCAAGGGGAGGTATTAATATCTTTATTTTGCAGATACAGGCACAGACATGGTAGTAGATACAGCAGAAAGTTCAAGAAAAATCCAGAGCCTTGGGGCTAGGAGGAAAAACCAGCCCATAGACCACTGTGAAACTCCCCAGACCAGACAGGCCAGCAGAGGCCTACAGGGTGAGTGGTAGAGGTACTTTGACACTCCATGCAATCAAGTGTCAGACAGTGGTAATTATAAACAGCTTCAGGAAAGAGGAGAAATTGTAAGGTATTTAGCAGAAATAATGAAGAGGCCAAATCTGGGAAGCCTAAAGCAAACAGGCACGATGAACTTCTCCTAGTGGGCTCCTTTCTGTCTTTGAATTTTAGCTTTTNGGACCCTCCCNGACCCTCCCGGCTTCATACAAGGCATTTGCTTCCTGGCCTGTTAAAAACAAAAGGTGCTTGACAATTGTCTTCTATATGTAAGTTTCCTGTGTTTATCAGATTCCAAAGTGACCTGCCTGCTGCAAAGGTTAAGGACCTGTTCCAGANGTCCCCTGCTGAGAGTTAGATGGCCCCTCCCTGGGAGGCTGCTCCTTTGGGTCTGCTCCACTGCTGGCTCAGGGAGTCCTGAAGCCAGTTACTCTAAGAACACAACAATGGTGTGCACCTCAGCTGGGTGCAAGGATGCAACACCCCTGATTGGGCAGTGGGCTGGGGAAGCCCCCCACCAGACACNGGTAGGAAAGCTGAGACTAAACTTGCCAGAACACTCTGGCAAGGCAAAAAGGCAGATTTCTGGCCTCCAACTGTAGTGTTTCACTTCCAGACACAAGAGAAAGGAAAAAGGCACAAAGTGAAACAAGTNTTTCGAGATGCTCCAGCCACACCTGCCCACCACCACCTGCACCCTGCTCTGCCACAAGCCTCTCTCTGTCCTGCAGAGACTACTCACAGCACATCTCAGCCCTCTGTGTTATTTACTTTTTCCAACTGCGCACACGGGACCTCAAAACGTTCTATGCAGACTGTGGTGCTGTACACAGAGGCAAATCAAAGCATCAAGGAATGCCCTTACTTCANTTGAGTCCCCAGCATTCTCCCTGAAGTCTCTGTGAAAGAACAGAATGCACTAGTGACTGATTCAGAAGAGATCTGAGTCATCATATGGTAACATCTTGTAAAAAAATTAAGATGGGGGGCTGCTATAAATGGTGCCCCAGGGCTGGAGAGCTGGATCATTGGTAAGAGCACTGGCTACTCTTGTAGAGGACCTTGACCCCATTCCCAGCACCCACATGGCATCTTACAACNGTCTGTAGCTCCAGTCCCAGGAAATCAGATACCCTATTCTAGCCTCTAAGGGCACCAGGTACATGGTGCACAAATATACATACAGGCAAAATACCCATACATATAAAAATGAATACTTCTTTAAAAGTAAATCTTCATCATAAAACNATATAAAAAGATAGCTCTGCACACTGTCCCAGTGTCCCTGTCTCAGCTGGATGAGANAGTTCAGGTCACAGAGCAAGAATCCTTCTGCTGTAATTTCTAGCCAAACAAACAAATGAAGTTTCAAGTTTGTTTGGTTTGAGGCTGTCGTTGGCCCTGGGGCTCGTCTTTGATAGCACCTGAATGTCTAGGACTGACCAGTTCTTTCTGACTCATTCCACCCTTGTAGAGCCTCAGGAATCCATGCAACCTCTTCATTATTGATGAAGCAAGGAGAGTCAGAACACACCTCTTACTGGAGCGAACACTGATGTTCTTTCTATTTCATGGAAAGGTGTTGCAAAACATTGCTTCTAATGTCTTCTTGCATGAGTCATAGAGGCAGGAATGGAGAAACACTTCTGAGTGACAAACAAGGAAGCGAGGAAAGGAAGAAAGCGCTGATGATGGGTTCTTGGAACACAACCTCGAGTCAGTTTACATGAGCAAAATCAACGTGTAGATCTCTGTACAGGGNGTGCTGCTGAAGGACAAAAAAAAGCCATTCNTTTTCTTCTTTGCCAATTAAAAAGATAATATTCACATAAAATATAGAATAATAAAATCAGATCCCAAGAAGGAAACACTGCCAGCATTTTAAAATATATCTTTCCACACATCTCTTCTACTGAACAGGTGGCTGTACAGCAATGCTGGCAGTGTGCAGATGTTATCCGGGAAGCTACCTTGGCTATCTATCAGTGTCCAGTGTTATTGTTCTCTGGTACCCCGATTTTAAAATAAAAACAAAGACTTACAGTGGTCAGCTCACTGGAGACCATGAAGCCATTGAGAATCAGGCAACCCTTTCCCAAAGCCTGTGTCTTAACTTCTTTCCTGTTGCTAGGACAAAATATTCAGATGAACACGACTTAAGGAGGAGAGGGTTTATTTTAGCTCACAGTTCAAGTAAAGTTCATTTCTTGGGGAGAAGAAGGGGGGGGGTGTCACAGTGATGGGAGCTTGAGGCAGCTAGCCACATTGTATCCACAATAAAGAAGCAAAGAGCAGCAAATGAATGTTAGAGACCAGCTCATTTTCTCCACTTACACACAGTCCAGGGTCCCCCACTCAGGCACTGGTCCCACCCACAGTGGCAGGCCATTTCCCCCTCAATGGATGTAATCAGGATAATCTCCCACTGGCATGCCTAGAAGCCCATCTGTCGAGTGATCCCAGATCATATGAAGTTGGCAATCAGCACTAACCATTACAGTCCATACCATGTCACAGCATTGGACTTCCATCCTTGGCTTTATGTTTTAGGGACAGTTTCCTCTTTGCACGTCAGCCACNTCAGCTGCTCTGTAGCTCTACTTGGTGAGGCANAAAAATGGGTTTGGACTTTGTTTAGGATTCTTGAGAAAATCTGAGCCTTGGGGAGTCTCTCCCTGATTTGCCTTCTTGTCTGCTTTTGGACTCTTTTGAGCAGTTTGGGGGTACTTTTGAATCCATCTTAGGTGGCTGCCATTTGGTGACTGGTTTTGTTCTTTTGTTGAACAGTACTGGGGTGTTGTTGTAAAACAGAGGTGCCTGTCACCCATGGCAGTGGAGCAGAGAGCCTGAGAAGGCACTGGGAACCAACTCAAAGTCAGGGACATCAGAGGTAGGAGCCCTGCTCTGTCACTGCTGCAGCCAGAGACTCCAGGGAGACAGGGTTAAATCTCCTTGTCTTGAGTTTTTCTTCCTACCTGCTGTGACCAGTATAGGGCTTGTCAGCTCAAGGAGGGAGTCTGGTTTGACATTCTAGATTGAGGAGTGTCTTAAAGAGACAGAACGATAGTCTAATAGTAATGTCATGCTTGTAGGACAGGCCTTGTTAATTTGGAAGTTCCTTTGATCGAAAGTCNAGAGCTGCTGAACTATTTGGGGGAATCCACAATGTGACAGGAAAGGTTTGGGGCTTTGTTGAGCTGTTGGGGTTCTGTGCGATGGTTTGGAATAGAGAGAAAAGGGTGTTGAAATCTGCCACAATTTATGTAATCATGAAAGCATGAAGTCTTCACCAGCTTGGTACCCCGNAGGGAGAAATGCGGATGACTAGTCTCTTATAAACTTATACTTTTGGTTGTAAGCCTAACTGTTAATGGCTGAGCCATCTCTCCAGCCCATAGTCTCTTATAAACTTAAGATGATCTCTAAAACAGTAATGGGGTAAGAAAAAAAAAACAGTTTCTGCCCCTGGATCTCCTGAAGAGGAAACTCTGGCCCAGTCTGGCTTGGGGCACAGGCCATGACCCCTAAGTTGGATAACAGTCACAGGTGTGTTCATCCTGTCTTCCTTTTGTGTATGTCTTCATAGATCAGTTTCATANGTCTGTCCTTTGCCCATTTTCTTTCAACTGGAGTGTTCGTGTTTTTCTCGTTAGTCAGAAATAACTCTTTGTGTTTTAAGGATATACACTTCTGTCACTTTCTCCTATGGAATGCATTGATACTCAGTGTGCTTTCACTTTTGTTCATGACTAGTGTAATGATGTGAGCAATGACTGTGTTACATTCACAATAAAGCCTAAAATTCACAAGAACNAAAGAAGNTGGGTGAGCCAAGCCAATGGTGCTAATGTTGCTAGTAGGCCAACCATGTCCAAGAGGATGACAAAGCCATAAAGAAAGAAAAGAAGTAAAAGGGAAAACAGGCAGATGGAGTTCTCCAGCAATGACTTCCCCTTCAGCAAGTTGTCATAGGAAAATGTTCTCTTTCTAAGGGTTTTCTCTCTGCAGAACTTTTGCTGATGCTTTCTCCCACCTTTTCCACCATCTCCCAAGAACTGGAGTTCTATGAAGCAGTGGCAATTTTTAAGGCCCAAAATATTTTCATTCCCAAACTTAACCATCCTTTTCACTACAGTATAAGATTCTACTACTATATTAGCTAGCACCTTGGAGTATATGTCTCCAAAATTATCCCAAGAGGCCCTGCCAGGGATGTACAAGGCAGCAGGCATGATGGCTCAGTTCCAGCTACCCTGGACCATGCACCTACACCCTTCTGTTGCAGCCCAGGCCTGGAATCTACAGCATCATGGCAGTCCCTGTGTTCCACATGCCACTGGGGTGTCTGTCTTTGTCTTTGGTTATGAATAACAGTGGAGTTACATTTGAACTGATATACTGGATTCATTCTGAGTAAATTTTCTAACATTAGAACTCTTTGAAAGTAAGATGAGAAAGACCATCTTTCTAACTCACTAGGAAGGCTGAAGTTTACTTTACTTTGCTGGTACCTACTACATGTTCCCAGGCATTCCTCCCACGGCTTCCCCGTGGGTTGAGCTCTGTGGGTTGTGGTNTACTCTTCCTGTGTAAAGCCCTACAGACCTAGAGGAAGTGGGACTTCCCAGGTTGTTCACTTCCTTTAAAGAGCACTGCTGACACACACTCTGTTCCTTAGAGTCACTTAATGAGGCCTGCATTGTCACCTACTTAGCAAAGGAGGAAACTGGGCTTTGGGAGGTTGAGAAGTTCCTGAAGCCACATAACTTGTNGGCAACCAGGTAATGCATGCCACCTGCGGCCCATCCTCTCTCACCACGCCGTACCTCATCCTGCACCCTTGGCAAAGTGCTCCATGCACATTTGCTTCTGAATCTTTCAAAGTAGCACAACTTGTCCCCTGCTGATGCAAGGTCAAAAGAAGCTACAGCATATATTCCCTTACCACTGTGGGGCAGGCAGTGGGCAGGAACCAGGGCCCAGTATGGGCTCACTCCTTTCCAACCAACCTCTCACAGCTAGGTCAATGGGATGGAGGCCTCCCCAGGAGCTCTGGAGTCCACTGTGAAAGAAGACAAAAATATTTGCACTACTTTTGTGACCCAAAATATTCAATTTAGAAATACTTCTGAATCTTTCTTTGCCTCTTTCATTTTTAGTATGTATGTGCATTCATGCTAGAACTGCAACCCAGGGCATTAGGGGAGCAATGATGTTTTGAGTAGGATTTTAATAACTCAAGGAATATGAGCAAGGATTAACAACTAGGACAAAGGAAACAATCAACAGAGTAAAGAAATAGCAACAAAATGGAAAAAAAAATTTCATCAGATATCCAGGGAATCAGGATTAGCATCTAAAATATATATATAAAGCACTGAAAAGAATGACAAAAACAATAGAGAGAAAAATCTAACAGTAAGTGAGTAATGGAACTGAATAGACACTTTCAGATGAAGATGTATAAATGGACAATCAATAGCTGAAAACATATGTAACATGTTCAGGGAAATATAAATTATATATAAATATAAAGTGTATTGAGATTCTACGTCATCTGTCAGCACAACCGTTGTTGTTCAAATTCCTAAAAGGTCTTGTAATAAAAAACTCAGGGCCAGATATTGGGGTAAATGCTGAAAGATCAGAGAGACAAAGGAACAANCCACAGCTACCTCTTACCTCTAGAACTCCTCAGCCTGAAAAAGCCTCTAGTTCCTNTCTCCTCACTCCTTACATACCTTTCTCCAACNAGCCATCACTTCCTGGGATTAAAGGCATGTGCCACCACTGCCTGGCTCTGTTTCTGTCCTAGACTGAGTCAATCTCATCTAGTCCAGGGTAGCTTTGAACTCACAGAGATCCAGACAGATCTCTGCCTCCNGAGTGCTAGGATTAAAGGTGTGTGCCANCACTGCCTGGCCTCTATGTTTAATCTAGTGGCTTGTTTTGTTCTCTGATCTTCATGTAAATTTTATTAGGGTANACAATATATCACCACATTTCCCCTTTTTTGTCTAAAATAATAGAAGAAGGTTATAACTAATATAAGAAAAAATATATACAATAAGTACAATAAGTATATACAATATATACAGTCAGGAATTACATTAACAATGTCCAGTCCATTAACATTTGACAGATTCAGAGAAAANACTCCATTATCTATCCTACTTTGGTGAATCCAAAGTGTTATACCTGATTCATTTTNTATCCTAATTTGTATTACCAACCAAAAACTATCTTTTGATGTCTTTCAACCTTATATACTTTACACCTCTTTAGTGAGTTTCTTTCCTGAATTTGTTAATAAGGAAAACTATAACTAAAACTATCTAATCTTCAACTCCCTCAGAGACCCAAGTAGGAAATAACACTGAGTAAGCANGAAGTGCAAATAATCAACTTCTAAAAAATGTGAGAAATGACAGAAACAGCTGGCTGCCTGGACAGTCACCCAAGGTTCC
>LZPO01075975.1:110887-131732 GCA_001675575.1 Neotoma lepida | reverse complement strand
GTATACCTTCTGTGGTGGGTCAAATGAAAATGGCCCCCATAAGCTCACAGGGTGTGGCAATATTAGGAAGTGTGATTTTGTTGGAATGGGTGTGGCCCTGTTGGAGGAAGTGTGTCACTGGGGGTGGGCTTTGAGGTTTTAAATGCTTANACCAAGCCCAGTGTCACTCTCTCTTCCTGCTGCCTGAAGATCCAAAATGTACAATTCTCAGCTCCTTCTCTAGCACCATGTCTTTCTGTGTGGTACCATGCTTCCCACCATGATAATAATTGAATAAACTTCTGAACTGTAAGCCAGCCCCAATTAAATGTTTTCCTTTATAAGAGTTGCTATTGTCATGGTATCTCTTCATAGCAATAAAAACCCTAACTAAGATACCTACTTGAATATAAAAAACATATCTCTATATACTTATCCCCTAATGCCTCAGACTACACACTGCATGTTTATCAAGCTCTTCTGACATCCAAGCAAGAACCCAGCTCCAAGAACATGGAACTTATGAAGCTTACAAAGAGGAACATCATGCACCAGGAGGGACCCTGGTCATTGTGATGGTTGATTTAAATTCTGAACATGATTGGATTAAGGAATATTTGGTAGATATATAAAGCATACTACTCTGTGAGGGCATTTCTAGAGACCANTATACTATGAGGGCTGTGAATAATGGATGGTTTAATACATTAATGGATTCATAATAAGATTGCATTACTATAAGTTGATAAATGGCAGGAGATGGGATCTCTTGAGAAGAAATGTGTGACTAGGGATGTATCTAAATCTTGCTCTGATCCCTTTCCTGTGGGTTTCTCTGTTTACTATCAAAAATGAGGTAAAGCAGCCCCTTACACATGCTCTGAAACTAAGGGGCTCAGCAACTCTGAATTCAACCCCCTGAGACGATGAACCAAAACAAATCCTTCTTCTTTTAAGATTTTNCTCAGGCATTTGCATCACAACCACACAATAGTCACTGATATAGGTACCTTTCTTTTTATACTTGACACCTACCAATACAGTGACACCTAAAGAGTGGTCAAATGACTGAGTAGGTAAAAATCTCAGGGCCCCACATGGTGGAAGTGCCTCACAGATTGTCCTGAGNTTGGGGAGTAGGGGTGACATGTGCCATTTCTTAGGAATAGGCATCCCCTATTCCTTCAGCTCTGGTATCCATGCCTACCTGGCCATTCAGGAATGAATGAAATAATTTATGTTGATTGTCTGGATGTGCCAACAAATAATATGTGCTAAACTAGAAGAAAGGTAACCAGGGCTGAATTTGCATGTAGTTGAGACATAGACTATCCTTCCTCTTCCTTTCCCAAAACCCAGGTCTCCAGTCCNTTCTAGAGAGTGAGANTTGCCATCTTGCAGCANCATTACAATGGGTATGGTAGGCAGTCAGGACCCAAGCCACTTCCAGAAAAGGGAAACTCCAAAACTTTCCCAAAATGCACCTCGTCAGCAAACCTTTGCCAAAGAGCTATAAGTGATGTGCCTGTTTCTTTCCTGGTAGACACCAGCACTCTGCCCTGCAATGCCATCCACGTGCTGCTGAGATGCTTCCTGAGCATTCTCACTTCATCCAGGATTGCTCTTCCCAACTGAGTCACAATGTCCTATAGGGCAATAATTAACTCTTGTCAGCTGAGAGAACACACTGACCTAGTAGATGCTCAGGTGCCTTGAGGTAAGGCCCTAGGCATCTTTTAAGAGGATCTTTGAAGCCATTGTTCCCCAGAAACTCAGTTTAGTGTGCCTAACAGTCTGGACCAAAGTCCAGAATATCTCAGTTTCTACTTCTGAAGCATGATCTTAATTAGTCTTACTAAATAAAAACACAAAGTCAGATATTAGAGTGAAAGCTGAAAGATCAGAGAAGCAGAGCAGCAGCCACTTAGAGACTTCTTACCTCTACAAAATCTCAGACCCAATGGGTGAGATCCTGTCTCTACGAGTCCTCAGACTGAATGGGCCCGAGATCCTGTCTCCACTTACCTTATATTCCTGTCTCCACTTCCTGAGTGCTAGGATTAAAGGTGTGCATTACTACTGCCTGGCCTCTATGGCTAACTGGTGGCTAGCTCCACCCTCTGATCTCCAGACAAGCTTTATTTGTCAGAATACAAACAAAATATGACACAACACATCTTTTCTCATTTCCTCTACCAAGGTCAAGAGCACAAGCATCCTCTACCAGAAGCAGCAAGGCAGATCCCTGCAGAACAGCCTGGTCCAGAAGAGACTGGGAGCCTCCAGGGGTTGGGCATGCCAGACACATGCCCAGTGTAAAAAATCAGTTACATCAGCCCTCAAGTCTGGAGATATTAGAAAAAAAGCTGGTAAGATANTAAATAAATAGCCTTGTGCAAGGCGAATTATTAACTCTGGAGAGACCATCCCTATAAATTACTCTCATGTTCTAGAACAGTGGTTCTCAATCTTCCTAATGCTGCCACCGTTTAATACAGTTCCTCNTGTTGTGGTGACCCCCAACCATAAAATTATTTCATGGCCACTTCATAACTGTAGTTTCACCACTGTTATGAATCATAATNTAAAGATCTAATATGAACTCCCAAAGGGGTCACGACCCACAGATTGAGAGCTACTGCTCTAAAATCACTTACTAGGCAGCGGTCCTCAGATTGTTTCAAAAACATTATAATATTTAATTGATTCCTTACTGTAACTCTTCCTTTCACAGAGAGGATGCAACTGTGGAGAGATAAAGCAGCTTGACAAGTGTATGCTGCTAGAAAGAACTAGAAACCCATGCTCAGCACAAAGCAGTGCTACATGCAAATCTCCTTTCCCTGCTCACCAGCCTAGCAACTTCAAGCAAGCTCCTCTTCCCCTTGTTAGTATAAAGCCAGGGCCAATCCCTTCCTTGGAATTACTCCTGAGCACTGACTGTGTTGAAATATGTGAAGAGGTAAACATACTGGATANNAAGTGCACAGTCACTGCTCAGGAAANGGTGACATCTCTCACTGTGGACATTTTCGGTTGTTTCTGACACTTTGTTCTGCCTGTGCCAGCTCATCCCTCAGAGGGACTTTAGAGACCCTGAGGTCAGTCTTCAATCAGTGATCCACCCACACCCATCCAGGGCTGTTTTGCCATTGCAAAATTACACTGTCCTTCTAGGTGACAAGATGCTCTCTGCAGCTACTCCATGCTTTCTTACACAGCATTGATCATCATTAACATAAACAAATAAAGGCATTCATTTTCTCTATCTCCCACCTTCCAGGTCTGATCATTTAAAAGATAAAGAGAAGCTGGGTGGTGGTAGTGGTGACACACACCTTTAATCACAGCATTTGGGAGGCAGAGGCAGGTGGATCTCTGAGTTCAAGGCCAGCCTGGTCTACCAAGTGAGTTCCAGGATAACCAGTACTACACAGAGAAACCTTGTCTCAACAAACAAACAAAAGGATAAAGAAAATGTCAAAAAGGACCCACANTTATCTGGAGGTGACCTTGGTTCTAAATGAAAGCTGTAGCCCCTTATATAACCACACTTGTGTATGTGAGCTTCCTTCATGCATTTCCCCAGGGTATGAGTCAGGTCTCCACTAGAAATGCATGAAAGAATACCGTAGGGGAGCTGTCAGCAGCAATGTGACAGGACGGGGGCTGTCCTTTTTAATCTCTACTTGCCATAGATGCAAACCTAAGTCTGAAAAGATAAAGAAAATCCTCTCTTAAACATACACATGCTGACCTTTTAACCCAGTCTCCTGGTGAGTAACTGATGTCTCTGGTGTGTACCACAAAGCTCCTTAGCTGTGTTCATGCCCTCCTCAGTAGTCCTTCCTTCAGCCTCTGCTGTGATCAGCTCTTACAGTACATCAGGACAGTACTCANCCAAGCCTCTCAGTGCCTCCCAGGACNCCTGGGCACTCACACAGGTCTCAATATTGAAGTCCAGGGACTTACCTCTCATGAACCCCTCGCCACACACCTGCCAATGAGAGCTGAGTCTCTCACAAACCTTCCTGTAGAAAAGCAGGCAGTTCTCAAANACATTTCTGAGGGCTGCTTAGGACATCCCTGGACTACAGGCCCCTGTCATAACACATCCATCTAAATCTCCCTGCTCTCAGCATTTGCTCTGTGCTGGTGGAACCCAGTGTCACCCTAGTTGGTAAATGNGTTGTGGGAGCTTTCCATCTGCCTGTACACTATTTTAAAGGTGGTCAGGGAGAGCTGGACTGGGATTGAGGTGTCTGGGTTTCATTGACATTTCATTGGCCAGTGTAGACAATTAGGAAGTTTGGAACAGGGCTAGTCCCTAAGCCTGGCATGTACAGCTACTAAACTTCTCCTTCAATGGTGAAAACCAAGTTTAGCTTTACTTCCCTCAAAGGACTGAGACAGAGAAGTCTAGAATGACCAGGTTTCATCTGGCCACAAGCCAAAGTGTGGCCACATCAAGGCTTAGAGGTTGTCACCACACCTGAGTTTAGATGGCTGAAGTAGCTTTGAAAGCATAGTTTCCAGAAAGTTGAGACCAAAAATCTCACACTAAACAAATATTTTATCTCAGGAGAGAAGGTTGCTTCTGAGTGGACTTGCAGTGTGTCAGCAGAGGAAGGAGTACTAATTCCACAGTACTCCAAAAATAAACAACATAAAGGTTGGGCAACTAATACTGAGCTTTACCAAATATACAAAAGATCTTGGGAAGACTCCAGAAGGACAAGGGTTACCTGCAGACTTGTGTGAAGAACCAGACTGACTGCCTGTATAGCTCAGAATTGCTTCTGGGAGGACGCCTACACACAGGCTTATCGGGCATACCACCAAAGATCATACCAGGGAAAGCTGTTCCGTGGTTTCCGAGGCATTACAGAGAAATGGAGTTGACAGCAAGACACGAGCAAGCCTGACCTGCATAGCTCTGGTGAAAGTTGCTAGAAAAACAATGCCCTTGGTTCTGCACAGGTGTAGTGAGCAAGGACAAAGAGATCTTTTTCCCCACTGTGCCCAAGGCATGGAGCACAGGTGGGGAACTAGCAGGGGACTGGAGGCAGGAGGCTCTGCNTAAAGGACTTTCCTCAAGTCCCCGAGTCATCCTCTGCACTCCAGTTTCCAAGTCTTACACAATTAGTCTGATCTAATGAAAGGAAGGTCTTGCAGTATTCAAAACAAAAGGGCACAAAAGAAAGTGCTTTGCAAAAACCATTTTGTGCCTACTCNCTGAGCATTGAGACAGACACTCAGGTTTGCTGCAAAGGCCTGCTGGTCATAGTTAATATTAGTCTGNCTCATAAATGATGAGGGAAGGAAACACAGTCACTTCTTAGGATGGCCATGGTCTCAGACTTGAAAACCTCTAGAGCCCAGATTTTACAACAAAACTGTTTCTGACCGCCCCCCCAAAAAAACAAGGGCTCCTTAGATAAATTGATAATTCTAGATCTGTACCAATAAATGCAAAGTGAGCCTGGAGTAGCTCACCTTAGAAGTCCAGAACACTATGAATGGGATTCCGGCAAATACGCTTAAGATTTCAAGGATATTCAGGTCCTTTACATACAATGGCATACTATTTGCATAGAACCCACACACCTTCTCCTGTATACTTTAAACCATCTCTAGACGACTTACAATGCCTGNTACAAGGTAAGTGCTAGGTAGCTGAGTTGTTGTATTGTATAGGAANGAATAAAGAAAAGCATCCANATGTGTTTATACAGGTATAATNATTTTTCTAGAATAATTTTAATCNGCTATCATTTGAACCCATGGATATGTACCCATGGATATGTGGGCCTGACTACATTTAAGCAAATTTAGACTATAACTAGCTTCTGTGTAATCACAAGCACTGCAGAAGCATCCTTGTTCTGTGGCTGATGAAAAGGCCATTCTTCAGGGAGACCCAAGGTTGCCTTGTCTCCAGGCAGTACCTCTAAACCCAACTTTACTCAGAGTGTAACCTTGAAAGTAACATGTGGATTCATGTAACTCAGGCTGGCCTCTTTCTTGCTGGTCAATTTTTTTCTTGGGCCAGTTTTAAAAAAAAATTCTCACGAATTTTTTTAATTAGATTTATTTAGGTGGGTGGCACCCACATGTCAAGATCAGAGGACAACTTGTAGGAAATGGTTCTTTCTTTCCACCTTGTGACCCCTGGGGATCAAACTCAGATTATCAGGCCTGGCTGCAAAGCCTTTCACTCACCCAGCCATCTCGCCAACCTGGCATCCCACTATTTAATAGAAGCTACATTTTATTACCATAATTGATATTTTGACAATTACATATCTAGAAATAACAGTTCCATGTGTATAGAATGGAATACAACCTGCTTGAGTCCCAGACTCAGTAGTATTTAGCAAATTCAATGAAGCTTCCATACTATTTGGAAAAATGGGCCTCATAAAAAAGATCAGGCTGGGCGGTGGTGGCGCACGCCTTTAATCCCAGCACTCAGGAGGCAGAGCCAGGCGGATCTCTGAGAGTCCAAGGCCAGCCTGGTCTACAGAGCAAGATCCAGGACAGGTACCAAAACTACACAGAGAAACCCTGTCTTGAAAAAAAACAAAAGAAAAAAAGATCAGGAGTTGAGGCTAGCACACGGGAGGAGTTCAAGGCCATTTGGCCTCACACACAATTCTTCCTTTTATGGTGCAGGTATCTCTCCTACCTTCTTTACAGTCGAAAGGTTGGATGAAAAGCCAATATACAGTCAGAAAACTCTGAGCAAACTGACAGTCAAAACATTATCTTCCAAATAGGACCATCTCCATTGAGTGTTGTGGAGTAATATCTAAGATGTTTTGTCAAGAAAGCATAGAGGGTTATAACTATAATGAGTATTTGACACTGTGCACAGGGACAGGAAGTATTAATATGCTTTATTGTCTGGATATTTTAAATGGGCTGTGTCATAGGATGAATTCTGCCATCTCCACATTTATATATTGATGTGGCCTAATCCCCAGGTTAGACAAGAATCAGGAGAGAAGTGATTAAGTTAAAGTGAGGCCAGGTGTGATGGCATGTATCTTTAATGCCAATACTCCGGAGGCAGGGGCATGTGGACCTCTGTGAGTCTAAGGCCACCTTTGTCTGCACAGCCCAAGCTAGCTAGGGCTATACAGAAAGACCCTGTCTCAAAAACAAATGAGGGGGTCTTTAAGTGAGAGTGAACTCTGATCCAATGTGATTGATGCACTTAAAACAGGAGATGAGGACACAGACACACACACAGAGGGCGGCCCAGGAGCAAGACACCACCTGCCAGGCAAGAAGCAAGTCTTCGGGAAACACCAGCCCTGCTCACACTTGATCTTGAACTTCCAGCATTCAGAACTAAGAGAAAATAACTTTATGTTCTTTAAGCTACTTGTTCTCTGGTATTTTATGTGACAGCCCTTGAAGACCAAAATCTGTCATCAAATCACTCCCCATGGACAGATGGACAGAGTGAAGAAAGAAGGATGAAAACCAATTTTTCTGAATATGCCTCATCTCACAGCTTTGACTGTAAAACCAGGTCGGTAATACATAACTATGAAACAAGCTGGGGAAAAAAATGAAGAAAATAAAAGGTAAAGCAGCAAGCAGGGTTAACTGACTATCAAGCTGGCAGCTTAATCACTAGAAGCTAATTATCTCAAATAACTTCAGATTTGGCAATTTGACTATGCGGCCAATGGAATCTAAGCCCTAAGGGCCAAAACACAGCGAGAAAGGAAAAGGCTTGGCACTCAAACTGCTTTTACTTATCACATTGTTACTGATTTAATTGGGATGATTTCCCAAAATAATAACAGATAAATTGAGATAAGCAAAACACATTCTATGAAATTTTCAAAGAATTAAGTATTATTTAGAATTGAGATTTTTATACACAAGAGTGATGAAGTAAAGCAGGCAGTTATGCTGAAGTGATAGTCAACATGAAAAAAAAGATGGATGAAATCAATAAAGATTTACCTTACAAACCTATAGTTAAATAAATACTGTCTTAGTCACTATTCCATTGCTTTGAAGAGACACCATGATAAAGGCAACCCTTATGAAAGGTAATTTTGCTTACAGTTTCAGAGGTTTAGTCCATTACCATCATGGTGGGGAGCATGACNGCACAGAGGCAGGCATGGTGCTGGAGCAGTAGCTGAGAGTTATGTTCCGATCTGTAGGCAGGGAGAGAAAACTGGACCTAGCATGGGATTTTGAAACCTTAAAGCCCACCCCTAGCGACACACTTCCTCCAATAAGGCCACATCTATTCCACCAAGGCCATATCTCCTAATTTTTGTAATCCTTTCAAGTAGTTCAAGTCACTCCCTGATGACTAAGCATTTGAATACAGGAGCCTATGGAGACCATTCTTATTCAAGCCTCTAGAAATACGATGTATTATTTTTCCTCTAAGAAGAAAACTTTCTTCCTAGCACTGTCCACTGTAAAGTTCTAGAANCAATAACAATCCCAGGAACAGTGAACGTGGGTAGGGCCCTAAATACAATTTCTGACTATTAGTAAAAGGGCTGGAGTCTGAGTATAGCTCAGTCAGTAAAGTGTTTGCCCCACAAACATGAGGTCTTGAGTTCATTCTCCAGAATGGCATAGAGGCAAACACTTATGATTTCAGCACCAGGGAGGCAGAAACAAGGTAGATCCCTGGTGCTCACTAGCCAGCCACCCTATCCTAATCAGTGAGTTCTAAGCCAGATGAGGGATCCTGTTTAAAACACACACACACACACACACACACACACACACACACACACACACAAGGTAGATGGCAGCTAAAGAACCATACCCAAGGTTGACCTCGCTTCCACGAATGTACACTCACACACATATACCTGCATACACTCATATGCACCATATAAATATAATAAATAAATACAAATGGTCCTTAAATAACTAAAACATATCAGGTTTGAAGCAATAAATGTAAACTGACCCTGTAGTATCTTGTCACTAGAAACCCATAAAGGCTTAAATGGATTTATGCCAGATTTATAACAAACCTCCTTGCACACGATGATGTATAGATGAATGNGTGTGCACACAAGCTCAAGTGTGCACATGTGTGTGCACCTGCTGCAGTGAGTGGTGGAGGTCAGAAGACAACTTTGCAGTTAGTTCTTTCCTTCTGCTATAGATTCTAGGGATGGATATCAGGTCACCAGGTTGACATGTCAAGCACTTTTACCAGTGGGCCATCTCACTGCCCCCCCCCATTTTTATTTTTGATAAGGCTTATACTTAGAGTGTCTTAGTTAGGATTTCTNTTGCTGTAACGAAACACTATGACCATAAAGCAAGTTGGGGAGGAAAGGGTTTATTTGGCTTACACTTCCACAATGTTCATCACTGAAGGAAGTCAAGGCAGAACTCAAGCAGGGCAGGATCCTGGAGGCAGGGGCTGATGCAGAGGCCATGAAAGGGTGCTGCTTACTGACTTGCTTCCCCTGGCTTGCTCAGTCTGCTTTCTTATAGAACCCAGGACCACCAGTCCAAGGACAGCACCACCCACAATGGGTTGGGCCCTCCCCCATTGATCACTAACTGAGAAAATGCCTACAGGTGGAGATCATGGAGGTATTTCCTCAGCTGAGGCTCCTTCCTCTCCAACTGCTCAATAGCTTGTGTCAAGTTGAAATAAAACCAGCCAGTACAACTGACCTCTTGCCAACTTGACATACAAACACATCACTATCAAGCTACAACCTTTCCTTTCTTATTCACCCCAAGATCTCACATTAAAATCATAAATAATTTTAAAAGTCCCACAGTCTGTACAAATTCAAACACATTAAAATTCCAGTCTCTTTAAAATGTCCAATCTCTGTTGAAAGTACAAGTCTTTCATCTGTGGCCTCCTTTAAAAATCAAAATTAAATTAAATACCTTTTCAAGAGGGAAGAACCAGGGCACAGTCACAATGTATACCAAGCAAAACCAAACTCCAACAGTATGAATAGCTCAATGTCCAATTATCTGGGATTCATTCTTGATCTTCTGAGCTCTTCCGAAAAGCCTGAGTCTTCTCAGGCTCTGCCCTCTGCAGTACACACAGCTTGTCTTCTAGGCTCCAGTAGGCTCCACTCCACTGCTATTGCTGTTCTTGGTGGTTATTCCATGGTACTGGCATCTCCAAAATGCTGAGGTCTTCTGCTGCAACTGGGCTGCACTTTTACCAACAACCTTCATAGGCTCTCTTCATGGTGCCAAATCTCAACTTCTTTGCATGACCCCTTCAGTCCTGGGCCTTCAACTGCCACTGAGGCTGCACCTTCACCAATGGCCTCTCCTGGCCTCTCATGGTGCCAAGCCTCAGCTGCTCTCCATGACCCCTTCATGCCTTCAAAACCAGTACCACCTGGATGACTCTTACACATCACCAAGTCCAGCTGCCAGCGTGAAATTCAACCTTGACCACCTCTGGAACACAACTTCTCCNCGCTCTCAGGAAACATTTCCCAGAAGATTTCACCTCAGTGATGCTGGTCTCTTCTTAATCACCGCTAATTTCTTAGCCCCAGCCAACCAGCATCAATTGTCCCAGTAATGTAAAGGTTTCACTTCAGTAGTTCTGGTATCTTGTTAATCACAGCTGATTCTTCAGCCCCAGATGACCAGAACCATGGAATATTAAATCAAAATAGCAAATTGCACTGATAGAGTCTGTAATATTCCCTCTGAAAATTCACAAACCAGGTCTCCATCTTCTACACTGCTCTCAACATTCTTGTTTTCTAAGCTCCTACGGAACATCCCACTGAGGTCTCAACACTCACTGACTTTTCTAGCCCAAAGTTCCAATGTCTTTCCAAAATCCTCCCAAAAACATGGTCAGGTCTGTCACAGCAATACCCCAATACCAGCAATACACTGGTACCAACTTGACTGAGGGTGTTTATTGCTGCCATGAAACACCATGACCATAAAGCAAGCTGGGGAGGAAAGGGTTTATTTGGATTACACTTCCACATTGTAGCCCATCACTGAAGGAAGTCAGGATAGGAACTCAAACAGGGCAGGGTCCTGGAGGCAGGAACTGATACAGAGGCATGGAGGGGTGCTGCTTACTGGCTTGCTTCCCCTGGCTTAAGATCAGCATGGATTACAAAGTAGGACGCTGTCTCAAAAACAAAAACAAAACAAAACAAACAAAAGAGCTTGGGATATAGCTCAGTGCCAAAGTGCTTGACTAGCATTGAGGCCCTGGACTCAATCTCCAGCACTGTGAGAGGAAAAAAAAAAAACAGGAAATGGGGTGGGGAAGATAGAGTCAAACAAGGTGCTCACAGATTGATAAATGCTGATCTAGATGATGACTGCATGGCATTTTAATATGCTTTTCCTCTCTCTCTCTCTCCCCCCCTTTGGAATATGTTCCAAATTCTTTATAACAAGTATATAAATGGATTCTTCATAGAAGTAAATGGATAGATGATGATGATGATTAGATAGATAGATAGATAGATAGATAGATAGATAGATAGATAGATAGATAGATAGATAGATATTTTCTTCATGGCTCCACCACAACCTTTCTTTTTTTTAACTTTCTTTTTTATGTATTCTTTGTGTCTTTCAACTCATACAGCTCCATCCTATTCATTTCCCTGTCCCTTTGTATCCACGCTCTGCCCTTGCAACCACTCCCAATAAAGTAAAATAAAATTTAAAAGAAAAGAAAACCCAATCTTGTCATGGAAGCTGTAGTGGGACACAGTGAGTCACACAGTAAACACTTTTATCCATATAGCTTTACTTACAAGTGTTTATTGCAAAGAGTTATAGGTCTTGTTTGGGGCTTCTGGTTTCTGATACACTGTCGATGTTGGGCCCTCACTGGAATTCCTCTTGGATGTCCTGTTGTTGCCTGTGTCATGGAGATCCTGCAGCTTTGGGCCTGCAGGACCATTTCCTTCACATGCTCCAGCAGATCACAGATAGGGTGGACGTTGGTGTGGGCCAACTCATAACCCTGGATCTGGGCCTGGGTAGTTGCAATGTTGGTCAGTTTGCCAGCTCTCCCTTGTCCTCACCTCCAGGGTGGAGGCTCTCCTGCATTGCCCTGACTAGTTCACCCCTTGAGGAGATGAGCAAGGGTGGGGCCAGTTCTCCTGCTTTCACGTCCTCAGGGTCGGTTCTTCCAAGCCTACATCTTCAGGGTCAGCTCTATTGTGTTGCCAGGCATGGTGTAGGGACAATTCTCCAGAGTAGTGTAGTTGATGAGGGGCAGGGACAGCTCTCCAGCTCTGGCTCTTATGACCTCAGAGCCAGCTCTCTCACACGCCTCAGGCATTGATGGGGGTGGGGGCATCTCTCTCTGATCCACGCTGCCACATGACAAACGAGTATGGGGCTCATCTCCCATGCTCACAGCTTTGGGTCTGGCTCACCCACACCTCCACCAACAGGTCACCACAGCCTTTCTTACACAATCTGCTAAATATATTTTAGTCCTCTGGACAACACAACTATCAAGACCCACCAGATGTTGAAGCAGGAGGCTTGTGACCTTCTCTTTCTGGAATACAGGTTGGGGTGCTGGTCATAGACTAGGAGTAAATGGCCGAAGGCAATTTTTCATTCACCCAGGAACTTTCTTTTCCCTTTTCTGGTTTTCTCCTGACAACTTTTCTTGGTTAACTCTAGGAGATTGGTCATCTGGGATTCCATAGACAGTCGCCCTCCAAAATGACCTCCCTAAACTTGAAGACATGAAGAACACCTAGAAGAGTATAAAATCTGGTGGCTGAGGATATTAGTAGTATTAGTGCTAGTATTAGTATTATTGCTCTGTGTATGTTCATGCTTGTGTTTGTGCATAGCTATGTGTGGGTATGAAAGGGCCTATGCACATGTGTGTAGATGCTAAAGGTCATTTCTTGGGTATCTGCTTTGTTTGTTTAAGATATAGTTTCTCATTGGCCTAGAACTAACCAAGGAGGCTGGCTGGTGAGTCCTAGGGATCTACCTGTATCTGCCTTCCCAGTGCTGGAATTAAAATTGTTTGCCACCAGACTTTATTTTTGCCACCTGGCTTTATTTTTGAGCTGGTCTGGGGAACTGAACTCAGATCCTTATATTTGCATCTTACTGACTGAACCATCCTCCACAGTCTGTAACATCAACATGATGGTCACTCTTCTGAAAGGTGAGAGTCACTTATGTTCTGGGAAAAACAGGCCTCTTCCCATGATAAACACCAGGAAAGGTCTGATTTTTAATTTATCTTAGAAATAAAAACCTCAAAGTTAAGAATTTTAGAGACTAGAATTAACTTATGGCAAAGATACTCAAAAGATAGCTATTCTGCCTTTCACACTGAAAGTTTAAAGAACATCAGACAATAAGGAAACTGGACTAAAANTGAGCAATGAGAATTCCTCAGATCTAGTCAGGTTTGAAGGATGGGTCAATGTACCCAGGGTCAAACCTAGGAGCCTATTGTAATAAAGAAGCCCAGGGCTTTCTTTCATTCCTGGAAAATACCTTCCCACACCATGCTACAGTAATTAGGATTTTGTCTCTAGGTTATAGAATCAGGTCACTCTCCCAAACATCTCTAACCTCTGTCTTGCCAGAGATAATATATTTTGTATGTTTTCCCAATTTTTCCTTAGCTGTTTTCTCTCTTCTCCACTGTTTTTAGGCCTGCCTCTCTGCCACTAAATTCTACAAGACCCAACACCTAGAAATTGGGTTCAGTTAACCCATTAATTCTTCTGGTTCAATGGGTCCCCAAGAGGCTCCCCACTGGTTGTAGTTCCTGGACATGAAGCATAAACTGGAGTTTACATCTGGTCAATCAACCTAGGCAAATACCAGGATTCTTGGATTCAACCATGCCCCAGCCAGAAGATCAAAGACAGACTGCTCCAACAAGAAAAGAAATACATCAGCTTGGTACTATTGAAATGTCTTTGAAAAGAAGTAAGGGAAGGATATGTAAAGCTACCTGGGCTTTATCCACTATTGCCATGTCCACATTAGTTTCTGTGCTGATGCTTTCCAAGCCCTCGGCATCTACAAAATAAACCATCCCCCCAGAAAGATATGGGCTAGAACAGAGAACCAAGTANTGCCATTCTTCTTCAGTGTTTTCACTAAATCTAGAGGAACAAAAGGGCTAGGCTTTGTCTTTGCAGAGCCCCTTTTCTGGTACCCAACTCCTAGTCCCCAAGCCAGGCCCTCTCTGAGCCCCAAGAACCCCTGAACATTTTACCCTGGGGCTCCCAGCATTAGCCCTTTCTTTATACCTAAAGCTTCTCCCTTCTTAACCACATTATACTGCACATTCATCTGGAGTCCCAGGTCTCTAACAGAAGACTCTTTTAAGTTTACCTTTCCTTCAGACCCAATATGACTACTGACAAAGGTTAATAAGGAAAGAAACCCAGCCATTTCCATAATTCTGGGCTACATGTGCTTCATGTCCAAGAGTAAGAACCAGTAGGTAGCCTCTTGGGGACCCATTGAACCAGAATAATTACAAAGGCTAAGTGAACCAATTTCTCAGTGGTGGGTCTTGCAGAATGCAACTGGCTGCGAAGCAGGCCTAAAAACAGTGGAGAAGAGAGAAAATAGTTAAATGGTTTGGTGATCTTCTTTGTATTACAAGGCTGTTCACTATCCTGAGGTGTTTTAGGGATTAAATTCTTTCCTTTCTAGATTAATGTTTAGGAACCGGGCAGGGAAACATTACCTCATTAAGAAAAAAACAGTTTCTACAGACAAGTTCNTGATGGTGTCTAGACATTGTGCCTCACTTTTCTCTTCCTAAAACCACTTCAGGGAGGAAACAAGGTCACAGAGATATGAATGTTCCCTCTGCATAACTCAGCCACTTTACCTCCATTAAAGGGTAAGACCTATCAGCTAATAGGTCTTCCTCACCCACAAGTAATTTGGTCAGGCACCATCTACAGCACTTATTATTAATCCATCAATAGCATAATCCTAAATAGACAAAATTAGAGAGGAGAAATCTCCACANTGATTTTTTTTTTGTCAACTTGTGGAGAAAATGGAGATGGGAGGGGTCAGGGGCTAATTCTTTTAAACTTTCAAACCCCACCCAACCTGGAGGATGTGTGGATAGAGATGCAGAGGACAGATATTGTCCCTCCTTGCTGTTTTCTCTTAACATCCACAAAAAGTGAATGATTTCCCAGCTACAAAACAACCACTAAAAATAATAATACCAAAATCAACCGCAACAGGATAGAGCAGTTTTCTTTCTGATTTTTAACTGAAGACAAAGACAAATACTTTTTCTCAGCACATGACATTGATGGGACAGGAATAAGAGACACAGCCATGAAATAAAGACAAGACTCCATCTTGGTGGAATCTACATACTAGTTCCCAGGTTCCTTTTCTGCTTTCCAGATGGCTGCACCCAGCCATTTCTCCCAGGGGTCTTCCTTTCCAAAGTCCTTGTAGTAGGCTATAGGCCTACTTGCCTAACCATTCCAGTCACCCAAGGAACTCACAAAGTAGAAGAGTTTGCCCCGCTGAGAATTCTCNATCCCCACTCTCCTCCCATCTGCCCAACAGTCAGCTTAATAAGAATAAGGAATGAGCAGTTCTTGACCTATCCAAGATGAAGATAAGGAGAGTATCTGCTGTAGCTATCGGCCAGAGAGGATGCTGGGTAAGAAAGGGGGTGGAGATGGAGTGTAGGACTCAGGTGAGATGGGCTACCCTACCTGGCAGCCACCAATGCTCCCTGGCCTGGAATCTCCTCATGGCCTTTCTGAGTCTCAACCCTCCTAGACTTATCTCCTNCATTAAACAGGCATGAGTCCTCCTGTCCTGCCCTGCCTACCCCCAGAGTTCAAACAAGGACAACCTTCATTAAGAATGTCTTTTATCCCTGGCCAAAGCAATGTCTTGCCTCCTTGCTGGGCTAATTCCTCTCCCCAACTCACTCCCCTGGCCAAGACCTGGGAACCATCCATTCCCAGGTTAGAGCTAAAGCAAAATCCTCGAAAGGAGCTGCTTTCCGAGACTGGAGGGAGCCATTCCCCTACACAGTCTTAGCTGCGCACCNCAGTAATGTAATCCACAACATAAAATATCACATTCCTCCCTGGCTGTCATGGTGCCCACTGCACTCTGAACGCCTTTACAGGTTCTTGACTGAAGATAAGAGAAGCTTGTGTATGTTTTCCACACAAATGGTGGAAAGTAATAAAATAAACTTCAAAGATGCGCTCCCACATAGTCGCAGCCTCGACGCTATTTGCAACAAAAGCAGGAAGAAGGAGGCAGCTGGCGTGGTAGGCATAGGGTCAGAAGGGCACCCTTCCGGGTCCAAGGACCCCTTTCCTTGGAGTATTGACACCGAGTTGGCGNAGGTCTGGAGAGTCCAGGGAATAGAAAGGGCCTCCTTTCCTGTCTCACACCGGTGCCACTGAAGCCAAGGCAAGTCCTAGAGGGTGGTTGGAGACAAATGGCGGTAAATATTCCTTGCTCTTGGCTGAGGCTTCAAGGAACACACACACCCTCCTGTGATTCTGTGCTTACCAAACCCAGGAACTACATGGCTGTGGGCTCTGCCCACATTTCGAGACTTCGGAAGGGACTCAAGTGCAGGCAGAGCCTGGCAACCTTCCCCAACGCGATCTTCCCGCAGAAGAATGGGGCGTTGCCTCCCTCCCCAGANCCTCCAGCCAGGTATGACAAAATAAAAGTGAAAGTCGGAGGCTGGCTAAGGAGCAAGAGGCACGATCAACCAAAAGGACTCATAATTTCAAGCTCAGGGTTTTTAGTTGTTACAAGGGGAAAAGTTAGCTATTGAAAGGAAATCATAAGAAGGGCACGTGGCTCCGGGAAGAGGTCAATGAAAAGGCTGTTCTGCGACGTTTCTGCAGTTCAGTGATTCAGTCATCACTAGAGAGCTTTGCTTTCTTATGAGTCGCGACTCTCGCTGCCAAAAACGCNGCACGCAGCTCAGGACGGCGGCCAGACCTATGCGAAGTCCCAGTCCCTGGGCTCGGCCCTTATAGGTGTCCCCCTGGGGGCGATCAAAATGTATCAGCTCTACCAGGTACAGTATCACGATCGTCTCAGTGAATCCCAGTGAGCAGAAACCTCCCGCGGTGGCCGCAGGAGGCCAAGAGCTCCTACCTGCGCCGCGGGCCGGGCGGGGCAGCGGCACAGGCGCACACACGCGCACACCGCAGCCGCGCGCTCGCTCCCTATTGGCGAAACCGGGAGGGCGGGGCTGGCCAGACCCAAAACAAACAACCTGAGCCCGGAGAGCTTCTGTGGCCGCGCCGCCGCGTGGCCTCGGCCTGGTGAGCGCCCGGGGGAGCCGCGGCCACCTTGTTCCCCCACCCCCAAGGCCGTGGGCGCCCAGGCCCCGCCCCCGCGGAGCCGCCGCAGGGTTATATTGGGCAGGGCCGAAGGTGGAGGCGAGATTCTGCTGCGACCGGCCAGCGCGGACATGCTGCCCGGGAGGCCGGCGGTGGCAAGGCGGCTGCGGGTGCGGCGGCCTCGAAGATCGAGTTCCATGGGCTCTCGAAGCTAAAGACGTCTTATCCTCAAGAGTAGCGGGTACGCCATCGGACGTCAGCTCGGTGCCTTGAGGACGCCTGTCTGAGACCTGGACGTCCAACGAAGGAATACTTTTGGACGTCTGGACGGATAGCAGATGCGCCNGCTCCTTCCTCCCTGAACGAAATCCTGAGGTTGCTCTGGCACCCGCTCCATAGGGTGGCCCCTCATTCTTCGCTTTCTTTCCGCCTAAAGTCTCCAAACCTCGGAGTAAGGACAGCACTGCACCAACTTCTGCTTCTCTTCCTCTCAATTCACCCAACACTCATAACCCCTCCAAAAAAAACATTCCAGNGGAAGAGGACCCTTCTACGGAAAAGTGCCTCTCTCAGAAAGAGGCAGAAGCGGTCCCTCCCGGGAGACGCCTGCCTCCTGCGCGCGGGATNGCCACCCCGCGCGCCACTCGCTTCCTACGACCTCGCAGGAAAAGGGTACAGCGCCGGACGGGNAGCACCAGCGCCGGCATGAAATTGGAGGTGTTCGCCCCACGCGCTGCCCACGGGGACAAGATGGGCAGTGACCTGGAGGGGACCGGCAGCAGCGACGCGCCATCTCCGCTGTCTGCGGCTGGCGACGACTCCTTAGGCTCTGACGGGGACTGCGCGGCCAACAGCCCAGCGGCGGGCGGCGGCACGGGGGATCTGGAGGGCGGTGGCGGCGAGAGGAGCTCGGGTGGCGGGCCCAGCTCCCAGGACGGTTCCGAGGCGGCCGGTGACAGAGCGCAGACCTCTGCGGCAGGGCAGTGCTCGGGTAGCATGGGCAGCGGCGAGGGCGCGCGCAGCAAGCCGTACACGCGGCGACCCAAGCCCCCGTACTCCTACATCGCGCTCATCGCCATGGCCATCCGCGACTCCGCAGGCGGACGCCTGACGCTGGCCGAGATCAACGAGTACCTCATGGGCAAGTTCCCCTTTTTCCGCGGCAGCTACACCGGCTGGCGCAACTCGGTGCGCCACAACCTCTCTCTCAACGACTGCTTCGTCAAGGTGCTGCGCGACCCCTCGCGGCCCTGGGGCAAGGACAACTACTGGATGCTCAACCCCAACAGCGAATACACCTTCGCGGACGGGGTCTTCCGCCGCCGCCGCAAACGCCTCAGCCACCGGACGACAGTCCCCGCGTCGGGGCTACGGCCAGAGGACGCCCCACCCGGACCCGCCGGGACCCCGCAGCCCGCGCCTACCGCCCGGTCCTCCCCGATCGCGCGCTCGCCTGCTCGCCAGGAGGAGCGCTCCAGCCCCGTGAGCAAGTTCTCCAGCTCCTTCGCCATCGACAGCATCCTCAGCAAGCCGTTCCGCAGCCGCCGCGACGGCGACACGGCTCTGGGGGTGCAGCTGCCCTGGGGCGCCGCTCCCTGCCCGCCGCTGCGTGCCTACCCCGCGCTCCTTCCCGCGGCGCCCGGCGGCTCCCTGCTGCCCCTCTGTGCATACGGCGCGGGCGAGCCCACGCAGCTGGCGTCGCGCGGAGCCGAGGTGCAGCCCGCAGCGCCCCTGCTGCTGGCGCCCCTGTCCACGGCGGCCNCAGCTAAGCCATTCCGAGGTCCCGAGACCAGCGGCGCGGCGCACCTGTACTGCCCCCTACGGCTGCCCGCGGCCCTGCAGGCGGCTTCGGCCTGCGGTCCGGGTCCGCACCTGTCCTACCCGGTGGAGACGCTGCTAGCTTGAAGCGAGCTCTGAGCTCAGCAGAGGGCCTGGGATGGGATTGGGGACTCGATTTGCTGAGGAGATTGGAATGCAAGCTCCAGAGCTGTGCACCTTCTACTTTGCAGAGGAATAGAGTTTTTTTTTCTAATCTCCTTCAGATGTGCCTTAAAGTTAAGCATTTTGACCCAAGTGTTTTAACTTAGTCCTTAGTCTTTTGTAACTTAAAGGAGGATCAAAGCCGTTCTTTTCTATTTTTTTGGCCAAGCCTGTCCTCTCCTGCATAAAGCCTTTCCTCTCCCTCCTACTCCTACTATTTTTGTTGCACCTTCAACTGATTTCTCTTCCCCACCCACAAAAAAGATAAAAGTGCATCAGGGAACCACTCCATGGGATAAATGATATGACTACTATTTGGGGTTTTGAGACCTCGTTGGGTGTGCGTACGTGGTGTTCGCAGGCGTGACTGACTGAGTGTGAAAGAGCTGTCAATCTTCNGACATTTTCTCTGCTATCAACCAATGCTTCACTGTGCCAAAAAAAGGGGGAAATGTTGTTGGGTTTTGTAATTAAATTATTTATATATTTTTGAAACCTGAATTGAAATGTTGCAGGCAACGGCTACAGCTTTATTAGTGGTTACCTAACTGTGGTCTTCTTGGGCCAAGCAATTACTTTAAAGGAAAAGTTGACATTATGTTCGTGGGGTGCCAGGGCCACCACCACGTGAAACCAAGTGTGATTTTTATTTTAATATTATTTGTGTCTGTGTATATATTCATGTATAAATTTTATGAAGCCCAGGCATACTGCTTGTTTTTTTTTTTTAATAAAACTCACAACTGATCTACAAAACACTTTGCGGTGATAGATTGGGGTAGAGGGTTTTACTAAAATGGATTCAGAGTTGAGTCTCAGAAAACTTCATACTGGGATCAAAATATTTGTGGTTTCATTTTCAGATATTGCTTTACACTATCCAGGAGGGGCCTTCCATTAATAGGGTTCCCTAGACTAAAAGACATGCAGNAGTTAGCACAACACATAGATCTGCCTGTGTCTCACCCCCTGAGAACCTTTAGCAGGCCAGTTAAGCTTTGCAAACAGCTTATAGTCAGGTGGACATTTTCAAGTCAGTTGATTGAAACTTGAAATTGGATCTTGGNGTAAAACTAATTCAACACACCAAAAATGTCTTCAGGCAATTCTCAGGGCAACTTGAATGTCAGTGTATTTTATCAAAACAAAACTACCTTTTAGTGAACTAAAACATTTGCCTGGGTGTGAACACTTGGCTGCGAACACTTGGGTGTGGACACTGATTTCTTGGTAAGTTCAAAAGCAACGGGTCCCTGACACTCTGCACATTCTGAAATCCTAAAGAGTCTACAAGTGCTGAGAAATCCAGAGAGAAGAAACTTGGGCCTCCTTGCCATCCCTTCCACTCTTGGGAAAATAAAGCCTGTTTTATTCCTGACAATAAGATGACCTGGAATCTAAACATTTGGAGGTGAAGAAAGCAATGAGCCTGTTGGAAGCTGTTTCTTCTGGGGCAGGCATAGAAGAAAGATCATGCCTAAGTTTAGCTGAGGAACAAGCCTTCACTACTTGGGGTTCTAGCTACTTAGTGATCCCAGAAGTGA
>LZPO01075975.1:66880-92266 GCA_001675575.1 Neotoma lepida | reverse complement strand
ACTTGGAACCGTTGATGTCACACACATGACTTCCTATCTCTGCCTGGTGTCTGTGTCCTCACTTGATGAAGGTTCTAGGAAGACAAGGGTGTCTCTGTGTTCATTGCTACATTCTCAGCGCTGAGGCCCTTACCTGACACATCCAAGGGCACACAATGAATCTTAGTCACTGAGGGAGTACTTGGATGGAGACGGGGCATTCATCAACATGAAGACAACATAAACCCAGGAGGCTAGGGGATACACCAGATGACAAAGTCAACAACCAAAGCTATCCTGATAGGTAATAACAATAGTCTAAAGTGAACATGATGGAATTTAACAGGCTCTGTAAATCAATCCCACACTTGGAGTTCAGAAAAACANTTGCATAAGAACAAGATAAGGAAGATAATATGGCTGAATAACAGCATGTGCCGGAATGACAGGGTCTTGGGTGACTGCCAGCTCAATCTGAGTCCAAAAGGAATCAGCCTCTCATGAAAGTACAACTCCTGGTGTCATCACTAATGAAAATAATCACACTTTCAGTGTGCAAGTGTGCTCAGATACATGCCCTCTCTGGAAGGCACATCTTTGTATGTAGCAAGGTTATTGTCCTCTGTGACCTGCTTTGAAGGAGCAAAGATGTTCAAATCCTAAAAATGTCCATTAACAAGGAACAGATTGAGTTCATGATAAAAGCTCTGCCATGGATTCATTCTCATGGGAGAACAGGAAGACCCTTACTGACTCATTTATTTAGAGTGACTAGGGAGAGAGATACCTAACGAAAGGAAAAGAAGTGCCACTGGGTGTGGTGGCAGTGCGCTCACACCTGGGAGGCAGAGGCAGGCGGATCTCTGTGAATTTGAGGACAGCCTGGTCTACACAGGGAGTTCCAAGACAGCCAGAGCTACACAGAGAAACCCTGTTTCAAAAAAATAAAAAATAAAAAAAATTTTAAATAAATAAATAAATAAATAAATAAATAAATAAAATGGAATAAAAATTAAAAAGAAAGAAAAGAAAAGAAGTGCCAACCTTTCTTTACACTTTGAGTTTTGCTATTGCTATCGAGGTGACCTTTGTCCATTGGTGTGGACATTCCTAGAAGCTTGTGAGAACACAGAAAAGGACCCTCCACCAGGACTCACAAACCCACTCCAACAGAACTGACTTGGTGCTGAGATTCTCAAATGATTCCTACATACATTAAAATCTGAAAAGTACTGTTTTATTTTCCTATTCATAAATGTTTCTATTATGATAACTACACCCAGAATAAGGTTTATCACTTTATCATAAAGTCAAGATTTATCACTTTAACACAAAGTCCCACCCCTAACCAAAAAGGGAAAAATCTGTTTTCTTCAATAGAATGTCATTGGGTATTTCAACCACACTGTAGGGCAGGCCCACACCCAGGAGTAGTTGCCCAACACAAAACAGATTCCACGATTTTTGTGTGTGTGCTTTAGGTTTTGAGTAATTTTTGTCTTCTTGTGGTTTTTTGTTGTTTGTTTGTTTTGACCTTTTTTTAATGATTTTTTGAGAGCGATGGAGAATATTAAGTTGGATGGGTAGGAAGATTGGAGGAATTGGAGAAGGAGAAAGAATATGATCAAAATATATTGTATGAAAAAAATAACTTTAAAAAAGATTTACTATTTTAGCCTTTTTAAGGGCACAGTTCAGTGGTGCTTACTACATTCACAATGCTGTATAGTACCTCCACTATTGATTCTAAACCTTAATTTGGCTAGAGGGGTAACAACATTTATTAATTCTTTAAAACAGCTAATTTACTATTGTATCTCTCTCTTGGGTCTTTAGTCTTTACACACAGCCCTGATTTGCTTAGTCACNCATTCGCCTGGCATAAATCTATTGAGTATTTACGCTCCTGAAAGCACAGTTTTAGGCATAGAGGTCTATGCTGATAACTAGGAAGATATGAAGCTTGTAGCCTATGAGTTGGCTGGCATCATTCACTCATCAACTTTGTCCAGATTTATTTAGGTACATATAAAGAAAAATGTATAGTCATTATGAAAAGTATTATGAATATTCCAAAAAAATAAATTACAATATGATCAAAATACCCCACATCTGGGTATGTATACAAGAAGTAAATCAGTAATGTCAAAGAGAGATCTTTGTTTGTTTGCCTGTGTTTACTGAGCTACTGTTAACAATAGTTAGATAAGGAAAGAACCCCAAGGCCCACTAAGTGATGAGTAATAAAGAAAATGTTGTATNTACATTCAATGGAATAGTATGTATTCTATAAAATGAAGGAAGCCCTGCTGTTAGCAATAATATGAGTGAGCCTGGAAGATACCACGCTAAGTGAAATAGATCAGACACATACAGACATATAGTGAGGAGCAAAGCCAGTGAGCTGGTCCAGAGACACAGTGGCATGGACAGGCCCAGCAGAGAGGAGCAGTGAGAGTATCTGAGAGTAAGACAGCAGATCTGAGAACAGGTGACTGGAAGTAGGGCTGTACTGGCAACCACCGGAGAGGAAGAAGCCACCAAGTCAAAAAGACACCCGCTAAATTGGAACGATACCTTAACTGCACTCCCTTGGCATAGAAGAAGGAGAATTCATTCTAAAGACACAGAAAACATTTTCAACAAAATTATAAAGGAAAATTTCCCAAAGGTAAGGAAAGAGATTAATCTNCAGTAGAATGGAAGCCTATTGAAGACAAGAGTCCTGTTGGGGTGAAGCTGCAGAGCGATGTGAATGTATTTAACACTACAAGTAAAATGTTCAGCATGGTAAGTTTTATGCTTATGTGTATTTTACCACAATTAAATATTTAAAATCAAATTTGTTTATGTCCAAATTACTCTCAGAAGAAAACCCAACCGATGATGTGATACTTTGAAGTAGAACGTTTAGGAGCTATGATGGCTGACAATCCCTGTCCCGGGCTTTTTCTTTTGCACCACCAACCAGCTCCCAAATCATGACACAGAGACTTATTACTAGTTTTGAATGCTCGGCCTAGCTTAGGCACGTCTCTGGTTAGCTCTTTTAACTTAACCCATTTCTCTTTATCCACCTTTTGCCTCAAGGCTTTTTACCCCTCTTACTTCTGTATATCTTAGTTCCACCGCTTCTCAGTGTCTGGCTGTCTAGGTGCTGCCNGGCTTCTTGCCCTGGGCTTGTCCCTCTTTCTCTCCTCTTTCTTCTCTCCTTCCTCTTGAGCCTAGACTTCTCCTCCTATTTATTCTCTCTGTGTGCTATCCCCACTTATCCTTTCTCTTGCCTAGCTATTGGCTGTTCAGCTCTTTATTAGACCAATCTGATGCCTTAGGCAGGCAAGGTGAAACAGATGCAACCTCTCTCTACATAATTAAACCCATCCTTACATTGTTAAACAAATGCAGCATAAACAAATGTAACACACCTTTACACAGTTCAAGTAATAATCTACAGCATAAACACATGTTATACATCTTTGCCTAGTTAAAATAATATTCCACAATAAATCTTTGTCAACTGAACTGAACCTGGGATCANCTAAAAGACACACCTCTGTCTGGGTGTGTCTCCAAGGCCATTTCCAGAGAGATGTAACTGAGGAGGAGAGTCTCACCCTGAATGGAGCACACAGTATCATGTACTGGCTCAATAAAAGGGGGAACTGAGAATATAGACTGAGTATTGGTGCCCCCCACTTTCTCCTAGACAGTAGAAACAATATGACCAGCCTCCTCACCCTCTGGCTGCCATAGTTTCTCCATCATGATGAGGTGCATCCTCCCAACCTATGAACCAAAAGCAAACCCTTCTTTCCTTTGAGTGGCTTTGTCAGGTAATTTGTAACAGCAATGAGGAGAGTGACTAATACAGAGATTTGGCTCTGAGGAGGAGAGCAGCCGCTATGAACTTGTTTTTAGGAGGAATGTAGAAGAGTTTGCAATTTTAGGCTACAGAAGCCCAAAACTTCTGTAAATAGACTGTATTGGCGAACATTTGAAATAACAGAATTCCAAGAAAAATGCAAATAGCTCAGTCCTAGATCACGAGGTTTTGGAAGACAGCAATTCACACGGAACAACTAATTAGAGCAGGACACACAGCACTGGCAACAAAGGTCACAGATTCCACCACAGAGGGTGTCTTGGCTGGCCATGCCTCTGGTGATCCACCACACTCTCTCAATACTCAGTCACAGCTCTGATGCACCCACAACCTCTAAGTGACTATGGGCTGAGCCATTTCCCAATATACAGGTGATACTTGGCATCTGCTAGTTCTCTACACCTGGGTTCAACCAAGCGTGNACCAAAACTATTAGGAAAAACTGTGATCTGTACTCAAGTCTACAGATCTTATCCTTGTTCTCTACGCAGTATGCACAACAATCATTTTCACTGTATTTGCATTATGTTATACTCTAAGTATCCAGAGATGAGATGCAGTACACAAGAGAATGTGCATGGGTTCTATGTAAATATTAGCCATTTACACAAGGAATTTGAGCGTCGTGTGCTATAATTCTCTTATGGGTCCCTAAACCAATACCCCTAGATAATGAGGGTGATTGTGTGCACACTTACATTGTATACATATAGGTGATGCTTCCAGAGCAGTCTCTCCTGCTATATCGATATATTCTCTCTACCCACAGCCCACGTCTCCTTCTCATCCTCTCACATATCACAAGGGTTGGCAACGAGGGATGTGTCCTAGACAACACAAGAGCAGCATCATTACCCCAGCAAGTTGTCATTTAAATTGCACATTTGCTCTAACCAAGAGATACAGGTAAGCCTGAAGAGAAAGGAGATCATGAAAGGTGGCAAGAAAAGTAGCAAAGAAACGCAACAGCCTGCTCACCAGACACCAACATCATGCCAATGTTTGCCATAGGACTGTGGTTAGAGACCCTGACTTTCACAGGATACCAGTATCATCCATGAAATGGTAACACTTTCGAGATAAAGAGGAGATTGGGAAATATTTTTGCTCTTATTGTCCAGGGAACCACAGAAAAGAGAAAGTGGTCAAGGAGCAGACCAGAGACTCTGCCAGACTTTTCAGGAAGCCCATTACATCTGGACCAGGCTCTCAGCACTGCTACCTCAGGCACACTCTTGGAACACACCCTGTACAAGTGAGAGTCAGATGGTAAATAGCTTGGAATCTCTCCTGCAACAATTTTTTCTCTCAGAAATAAAGAGAATCTCTCCTTGTTTTTATTGAAAAAAAAAAGATTTTGTCGTATAATATATTCTGACCATGGTACTTCACCCCCTAGCTCCTCCCAGATCCTCCTGACGCACTCGACTCCCTGCACCTTCTTTCTCTCTTTCTTTATAAACAATCAAACGAACAAACAAACAGCAAAAAGATTTTTTAAAGAAGAACACAAGAAACACACATGTAAAACAAAAAAAGCACAAAATTAGAAACCATAATATACAAGCAAAAGACCAGTAAGACAAAAAATGCCCAAACAAAGCAATATGAGGCAAAAGTCTATAAAAATACCATTGAGTTTGTTTTGTGTTGACCACCTACTGTTGGGAATGAAGCCTACCCTTCAGTGTGGTTAATATACTCAGTGAGGCTCCATTGAAGAAAANTAATTATTCCTTTGCAAACAGATGTCAGTTGCAGATAACTTCTCAGTTAGGAGTGGGAGTCCCTATCCACTTTCCCCTCTCAACAGTGGTGCCCCAACTGGCTTGAACTTGTGCAGGCATAAAGGGCATCTCTCAAGTCTTGGATAGTGAGAAGTTTTAAAGTGGTCACTTGAAGGCTAAGTGCACAGGACAAAAAGTCCCACGGGACCAAGCCAAGCTTTCCTGAACTGCTACTTCCCTCTCATCACTTTCTAAGGATGTTGAGTAGTTGGCAGGAAACAATGGCTGCAGAAGTCCTTGCCATAGCTTCTGCCATCATCACTTGATCATAAGAACATCTGCATATTCTGGCATCCATAAGACACCTATCTCTCCTGAGTCTAAATTTAGTCCCACCAAATAGCATGCAATATTTAATTTTAAACAATGAAGCATTCAGATGTCCATAAAAAATAATCCAAACACATTGTGAATGTGGAAAAGCCATAGATATTGCTAGATATTGCTATGGAAAGCCATAAAAAAGGAAAAAAATTTAAATTTGAAATCCCTTTGATTGTAGAAGGATGGATAATTTTGTCCAATAAATACATCTTAAGGTGATGTCATCTTCAGAAATGGCAAATGTGGGGTTGGGGATTTAGCTCAGTGGTAGAATGCTTGCCTAGCAAACACAAGGCCCTGGGTTTGGTTCTCAGCTCTAGAAAAGAAAAGAACAAAATTACAAAACAGACACCCCCTCCCAAAAAAACCCAAGGAAACAAAAATAACAAATGTAATATACCCTTCACTGACTCAGAAATGATGCAAAAGAAGGGTAAAGCTAAGATGCTACCATGTCCTTTCTCTACTTATTCTGCAAACCCTTGCAGGCCTGCCCCTGTTGTAGAATATTATATTAAGGTGTGTTACTTTTGTTTATGTTGCATTGTTTAACTCTGTGAAGCTGGTAGTGTGCTTGGTCTAATAAAGAGCTGAACCAATGGTGAGGCAGGAGAGATAGGCAGGGCTGGCAGGCAGAGAGGATAAATAGAAGGAGAAATCTGAGAAAGAATGGAGGGGTAGCCAGAGAAGGAGAAGGACATCAGGGGCCAGCCACCCAGCTACAAAGCCAGACACAGAGTAAGAAATAATGAAAGGTATACAGAAATAGAGAAAGGTAAAAGCCCAAAGCCAAAAGCTAGATGGGATAATTTATGTTAAGTAAAGCTGACTAGCAACAAGCCAAGCTAAGGCTGGACATATATAATTAAGAATAAGCTTCCATGTGTGATTTATTTGGGAGCTGGGTGGCAGGCCCCCCAAAAGAGCAAAAACAAACAACAACATGCCCCTATACTCAAAAGTAAATACAGGGCCTAGGAGATAGCTCAGAGAATAAAGAAGCTTGTTTCCAAATCTGAGGACATGAGTTTGATCCCTGGAATCCATATGGTGGAAGGAGCGAACTGACTCCCACAGGCTGTTCTCTGACCTCCATGGGCATACTGGGGCATGGCTCACCCACACATACAAGAACACACAGATGCCTCCCAACACACACATAAATAAATGTAAAGAAAAAACATTATATTCTGTTTTTAGAAAGGAGAAAATATAGACACCAGGAGCTTAAATAATATCAAAGAAATAGAAGACAGATAAATACATGCAGTCATACTACACACACGCATGTGTGCTCACTCTCCTCTCCCCTCTTTCAACTTTTTGNATAATAGTCACGAGGCATGGTGGTGAAAACTTGAAATTTCAGCATGTGGGAGGCAGAAGAATTGGATCACATGTTCTAGGCCAGCCTGGGTTGTATAGCAAGACTGGGTCTCAAAAGAAAAAAAAATCACATCACAGACATCTCTCCAGGTCAAGAGACACAGCAGAGAGTGACTCCTCTAGGTAGCTACAGTATTCTATGGATGTTCCACAGCATTTTAAACTTTTGTTGATGAACCATCAAGTTGTCAAGNTGTTTCCAGGCTTTTAATGAAAAGCAATGCATATGTCACTGTGAATGACAGACTGATGAACTCCAGAAATCTCCTCCCTGTAATAGCAACAAACACATTGGCAGAAATTGCCATAGTCAACTCTCCTGACCTCTGGAAATTAGCCAAGGCTTACAGCAATCCAGGGATCTTTGATTCAAGTAAAACAGCTGAATCTCAACAAGAACAGAAAGCTGTGGCATTGAACTTGCCCTGTTCCTACCTTGTCCACAGCTCCTGCAGCTCTGAAAACCAGCAGCTGCCTCAGCCTGAAGCCAGGAGACGGGGAAAGCACTGGAAGCCCTTTGAAGACCCAGTCCCAGAGAATTATCACTACAGGACTTCTTGAATGGTTTTCTAAGAGACCTACAGGCAAGGCTTGTCTTCATCCAACTTGTCTAAAATAAAGGGCACCAGTGGAAAGGCCTGCTGGAGGGATGGGTCTCCGTGGTAGAACAACTGTCTAGCATACATGAGGCCACAAGTTCAATCTTCAACACAAGAAAAAAGTATGAACACCACTTCCCAAAGAAGCTCAATCCAATGGGCTTACCAGAAATCCATATTCAGAAAAGCTATCATTTAAAATATGAATGAAAAATTAAGAAATGTCTTTGTAGCAGACCTACCCTGAAACAAATAGTAAGAGAACGGTCCTTCGAGCAAACATGAAAGGACACTGGATGATAAAAGCCTACATAAAAATGAGTACAGATAAAAGTCACTGCAAAGAGAAATGTGAAAGAGCGTTTTCATTATAATTGCTTTCTGGCTTTCTCATTTAAAAGATGTTCCACAAAACAATGACTACAGACCTAAGCTAGGAACAACTAGGAACTGTACCCACCCATACNCATATAGTTTGCATAATGACAACNGGGAGAAGAGGAGGAAGTGAGAGGAGCAGCAACAGTTTTCATATGCTATTGATATTATTCGGCATTAACCTGAAGTAGATTATGGGTTGAGATATCGTTACCCCCAGGGCAACCACTAAGAAAACAACTCCACCAAAAGTGCAACTTAGGGCTAGGGTGATGGCTCAGAGGTTGAGAGCATTGGTTGCTTTTCCAGAGGACCCCAGTTCAATCTCTTAACACCCATGTGTCAGCTCACAACCATCTGTAACTCCAGTACTAGGGCATCCAACACCCTCTTCTGATCTCTGTAGGCACACAAATGGTGCACAGACATACATGCAGGCAAAACAATTACGCATTTTAAATTATGCAGTTTTAAAATGACAGGAATTTAAGCGGAACAGTANGACAAAATCTATGTAATACAGTGTTACTTGCATAATGGAGGAATAAAGAGACACAGGAGATCTAGAATATAGCAAAATGGTGAATATGAATCCTAGCTCACCACTAATTAAGTGCAAATAAATAAAATGTCCAATAAAAGGGAGAGACTAGTGAAGAGACTTTCAAAACATAATCCAAATAAATACATGTTGTCTTAAGTAGACAAACTGTATGCTCAAAAACACAGGTCTTAAGTAAACATAGAAGAGGATGCAAGGAACAACAAAAAGAGAGCTATAATGAGCCGGAGACCGTTGGCTTAGTGGTAGACTGCTTGGCTACCATGTGCAAGGTCCTGGGTTCAGTCCCTAGACTGAATTTAAAAAGAGCTACAATGGTTATATCAATATCAGATAAAACATATTTTAATTTAAAAAAATGCTGCAAAGCAAGGTGGTGCATGCCTTTAATCTCAGCACTGGAGAGGCAGAGGCAGGCGGATCTCTGTGAGCTCGAGGTCAACCTGGTCTACAGAGTAAGTTCCAGGACAGCCAGGGCTACACAGAGAAACCCTGTCCTGGGGGGTGGGGTTACTAAAGACAAAAAGAACATTTTTACAATGATAAAAGGGTTAATTCACAAAACACATACAATGACAAAAAACATAGGCATCTAACATATGTACTGAATAACCAAGAGTTCAAAATACATAAAGCAAAAACTAATAAAATTGAAGGATGAAATGAACAGCTAAGCAGTAACAGGGAACTCAACAGCCCACACTCAACAGCAGATAGGACCCCAAGGCAGAAGGAAACAAAACTGCACAACACTGTAAGAAACTAGACCTAACCAAAGAATCTATAGAACTCCATCAGCAGGCAGGTGACACATTTCTTCTCCAATGGACAAGGAACAATCTCCTCTATGTACTAATCAAAAAATGCAGAGATTGGAATATACAAAGAGTTTTTCTGAGCAAAATGTAGATTGATACAAAAAAAAACTCATTGGACATAGTGGGGCCTGCCATGATTCCATTACTAGAGAGGTTGAGGCAGGAGAATTATGAGTTTGAGGCCAAAACTGAGAGAATGAAGTTTGATCATTTACAAATATACAGAAAATAAATGACATAGGTCTAAATAACCAATGACTCAATGAAGAAGTTAAGAATCCAAAAGAGAAATCAAAAAATATAGACAGAGAAACAAAATACACCAACACTTGATGAGACACAGTGAAATCATTGCTCAAAAGTAAATTTGAGCAAAGAGTGACAGACTTTTCTGTATTAGTATTAGTTACTTTTCCCCTTGCTGTGACAGTAACAACTTGATGGAAGGGCTTGTTTTGTGTCCCTATTCTGTGTCCCCTCTGAGATACAGGAAGGCATGGCAATGAGAGCAGCAGGCAGTGGACACATTGCATCTACAGTCAGGAAGCAGGGAAAGATAAATGTTGATGCTCACCCTCACTTTCCCTTTCTTCCCTTTCTAGTCACTCTGAAGTCCCATCCCATGGGTAATGCCACCCACTTTGGGCGGGGTGTGTGCGTGTGTGTGTGGGGGGGGTGGTGTCTTTCTTCCTCAGTTAAACCTGTCTGGAAAGTCTGCCAAAGACATCTCAGAGGTGTGTCTCCTAGATGATTCCAAATCNAGTCAAGTTGACAATAAACATTAATCAACTAGTGTTTTAAGAAACTAGGAAAATGCTGGGCAGTGATCATGCACACCTTTAATCCCAGCACTTGGGAGGCAAGGCCGGCAGATCTCTGAGTTTGAGGCCAGCCTGGTCTACCAAGAGAGTTCTAGGATAGCCAAGGCTACACAGAGAAACCCTGTCTTGAAAAAAAGAAAAGAAAAAGAAAGACAGAAACTAGGAAAAGAAGGGCAATCGGAAAAGCAAGAGAGGGTTATAATGAATTAAAGTAGGATTTAATGAAATAAAGAATAGAAAAGCAATAGAATAAAATGTTGTTTTCTTGAACAGTCAACAAAATTAACAAAGCTTTAGCCAGACTAATGAAGAAACCAAGAATGACTCCAGTTATTAAAATTAGGAACTTAAGAGGGAACATTACTGCTGGACTCTTTCCTCACACCACCTGAGAGTCTTAAGTCTCCATGATCACTGNCCCGAATGTNAGAGTTAACACCACAAAATTATAAAAGAGTAATGATCTTCATGACATTGAAGATATAGAATCCCCTCAAAGTGGGAAAGGAAAAGCACAAAATTGGACTTAATCAGAGAAGAAAACTTAACAGTTCTAGAGGACACATCAAGAAAGTAAAAAGATAAACCATAGACTGGGAGAAAATATGTAAACCATGTCTCTGATAAGTGTGTGAAATGGTAGATGAGTATGCAATATATAATGAGAGGACATACATGAATCGTGTTTTTCATACAGGATTTGTAACCAGAATATATAGTTAAGCTTGCTACTCACTAATAATAAATCTATATTTTAAATGTACAAAGTATTTGGGCAGAAATTTCTCAAGATANATGCAAATAGTGAGAGCATTTAAGAATGTCCCTTCTCCCTAGCCATTAGGAAAACATACATCAAAGTGACACCTCATACTCACCAAAATAAAACAAAAAGTATAAAAGACAATGTTAACGAGGGAGAGAAGGAGTTAGCATCTGCATACACTGTTGGTGAGGGTGGAAAATGACGAAGCCACTATGCAAAGTCGTTTGCACAATTCCTTACAGTTATCAACACAAATTACCATGTCACTGAGCAGTTCTTCGTGCCCGAGCAGTTCCGCTCCTTGGCATGTACCCATGAGAACTGAAAGCACACGTCCACACAAAAACCTGGACATGAATGTCCATATGAGCATTGTTTATAACAGCCAATATACAGCAGTGGAAACAACCCAAACAGCCATCCACTGATAAATAAATTAAAAATGTAGTAACGCCATAAAATGGAATTTTATTTGGCTATAAAAAGAAATAAAATACTGACACATGCTACAATACAGATGAGCCATATGCATTATGCTAACTGAAAGAAGTCAGACATGAAACATCACATATTGTTTGCTTCTGTGCCTATGAAGGGTTTAGTGAAAAGCCAGCCCACCGACACAGGTTAGTAGAGGCTGTAGGGAGGAGAGAGGAAGATGTGACTGCTGACATGCAAGCTTTGCTGTCCACTGCTGCTCCTGTTAGGGTGACTGTGCACTGGAATTTTAGAGCCAAGACGGTTGCACAGCTTGGAAAATATAATAAAACCCACTGAAGCGCATTTTAAATCTGTCGATTTTATGAATGTGCATCTCTATAAAAATCAGAGTCCAGCAGTGAACATCTTTGTACATGCATTGTTACGCACTGGGGTTCTCTGTCTCAGGGACAGACTTCCAAATGTGAGGTTGCTGGATCAAAGGAACATCAAGGTTCCCCTCTAATTCTACGTATCACCAGGTTATGTTCCAAAAGCGGTACATGGATTTACACTCAACAGCACTGTTAAGGGTTTCCTTTCTGAGTTCTACATGTCTTAATCTTTTTAATCTTTGCCAAGCTGAAGGGTAACAAAAGTATCATAATTCTAACTTTTCTGTTATACTTCTTTTTCATTTATGTGATATTTAATTCTCTAACTATGAGCTGCCAAACTGCATTCTCTGTCTGAATTTCTACTACGTTGTTCATCTTTTCTTAACAGCTTATGAAAACTCTTAACACCCTAGATATATTCACCTTTTATCTTGTGCATTAAAAATCTAGCTCCCTTTTGTAAATGACATCTATCCCTCCANACACTTGTTTAGGTGGACACAGTTGGAATGATTTGAGAAGTGAGGGATGACAAGAACCACTGTATATTGTCTCTTTCCTTAAAACTCTCCTTCCTCCCTCCCCCAGCTCCTTATTCAGCTGATAAACAGAAGCTCTCCAATAAGGAAGTCCTCCTACCACCAAACGCCCTGGCCAGCCTGCATCCACAGCCCTATGAGCTGCCGGCTAGATTCCCTAAGTGTTCTTTTAGGATCATAGCTGCTTTTAATTGGATTCAAGCCTCTTGATTTGTGTCATCAGCCCAAAAGAGTGTGTCAAAACACTGGTTGTAGTGATCTGACGGATTTGAATAGAGATTGGACACAGCAATTATTCAAAATTAAACCCATTTCCTGAAATGAACAGGCTAGGCTGAATCTGTTCTGGTCGCACTTAAGAGCACAACTTTCTCACACTTGAAAAAAAAATCTCAATCTTTAAAAACTGAGGACCTGCAGGAAGAGGGATGAGAGGGGGGAATCTGTGGTTGGTATGAAAAAGAAAACAAAAAACAAACTAAAAAAAAAAAAATACTGAGATCCCCAGAGAGGTTTCATGTAGCTAGTTTATATGTACCCATTTTTACTGTATTTGAAATTAAACCAAATTTTAAGTTATTCATTTTTTAAAAGATCAACAATAAATTTGTTTCATATTACCATGAATAAAATATTATATAGAAATTAACTATTTTCTAAAATGTTAATGAGACAGGTGGCATTGTCTTACATTTTCACAAATTCCTTCACTCCTGGCTTGATAGAAGATAGNTGGGGTCTCATAACAGTCATGTGTTTAATTTACTTCAGGATGGTATTTTCCTTGAGATTCATGAAGACCATCCAGCCTCACACAGCCTGCTGGTACAGGGNAGCACTCACTTGTCTTTTCAGGTAATTGTGAGTATTCATCTTTGGTATATATAAAAACTTGAAAAATAACGGTTTCTTGATGCTGTGTTACAATATGGAATCTGAAGCCANACCAACGAACTTGTTAACACTGTCACTTGAGAATCTATGGGTCAGGACTGGAGAGATGGCTCAGTGGTTAAGAGCACTGGCTGCTCTACCAGAAGACCTAGGTTCAATTCCCAGCACCCACATGGCAGCTCATAACTGTCTGTAACTCCAGTTCCAGGAGATCTGACGCCCTCACACAAAACATCAATGCACATAAAATAAAAATAAATTACTAAAGAGGAAGAAGAAGAAGAAGAAGAAGCCAGAGCAACAGTAACTGCTCAGCTTCTCCTGATTTTATAGGATGCAAACATCAGTTGTTTGGAAATATCGGTCCACTGATTTTTCTACAGATTTTTCTATATTTGCTACATTTCATGGCACAATTTTTAAAAATAACACTTGTTAATATCATCATTTACTTCAGCTGAGAATTACTTAATTTTTAAGGAGTCTACCAAGCTGACAACGGTCAACACACGTTTTCCAAAATTCTAGTTTGTATTAGAAAGTCAAACTTCAGCTGTTGGAAATAAAATGTATCAGTCATTCTTTCCTCGGAGTGACGAGCTCACAGATAATTTTCAAGGAAAAGTCTGCCAAATCCTGANTCAGAATAATTACAATTCTTTGGTCACTGTGCTGGGTAAAATAGTGTACCCTGTGAAAACAACCATTGCTTGCAGCCACCAATTTAAGTAATGGCACTCCAGCTTCTGCTGGAGATGGCAGGTAGCTGGACACAGGGACGAAGAACATGGTGGGACTTCCAACTCTGTCACTCAGCATGGAAAGATGCATAGCACCAAGGGCTGGATTTCAAAAACACAACTTTCATTTCATTACCAAGACATTCTTTTTTTTTTTTTAAAGATTTATTTATTTATTATGTATACAGTGTTCTGTCTGCATGTATCCCTGCAGGCCAGAGGAGGGCACCAGATCTCATTACAGATGGTTGTGAGCCACCATGTGGTTGCTGGGAATTGAACTCAGGACCNCNGGAAGAGCAGTCTGGATTCTTAACCGCTGAGCCATCTCTCCAGCCCTACCAAGACATTCTTAAAGAAAGCTGGCTTGAATTTCTTGATTTATTTTCTGGTCTTGCTATGAGCATGTAGTTATAAAGAATCCAGTGCGGATTTGTTGGTAGGAAATGTGGGAAGGTACTAGCAACTTGACCCTTCCTTTCATCTGCACCCTCAGCACAAACGTCAACACAATCCACCCAGAATAAACCGTGAGACTGAGAAAAGTTATTTACTTATTTGAATATTCCAGTACTATATGTTTGTTCCTCAAAAGCCCCATAAAGGAAATGTCCTTCAGTGAGTCATTAATTTGGTACCAGCTAGATATAAACAAAACAGTAAGTTCAGACTCCCTTTATAAGCTAAAAGTACAATTTTTCAGACAAACTGCTAACTCAGACTCCACGTTCTTAGCTGGAGCATTAATCCCACAGGTCCTGGAAAAGGCCAGTGCCCCATCTTGACTGATTTTTCCGCCCAGAGACATTCAGCCAGGCTGGCTGTGCCAGCTTTGTTCTTCTCTAGGCTGCTGCATCCACTTACGCTGTCCATGTGACTCAATGACTTATCTATACAGCGCTCCTGAGGCTCTTCCAGTCTGGTCTATACATCCACAACAAATAATTGGGGGTGGGAGCAAAGGAATTCATCACGTCTATATTTCAAGTACTGAATCACTTTTTTCTTTACACTCTGAACATTTGGTCCAAAAATAAAGTCACAATTCAACTATCATCATATTCAATTTGGTTTTATTTTCTGTTAACATAAGACACAAAAAGGTAAAAATGTAAGATCTGTAGAGCTGAGGGGAAACATCTCTGAATATATTTTTCATTTCCTATCTACAGTTTGACCAAGCCTCTTTGGACTGAGTTTGTGCCTTCGTAAGTGACAGAATTCTCTGATACATCAACTTTATCCTTTTCAATGCCTTTTAAAAAAAGATGTATTTATCTTTATTTTGCCTTTAAGAGTGTTTGTCTGCATGTATGTATGTATATTACATACATACCCAGGTCCCATGGAGGCCACAGGAGTTAGATCTCCTACAACTGGAATTACAAATTCTTTTGAGCCTCGGTGTGGATTCTGAGAACCAAACAAAGGCCCTCCACAGGAGCAGCGAGTGTTCTTAATTGCTGAGCCATCTCTCTGCTCCTTTGTTTTCAGCATCTTAGTGTACAATTTAAGAAAGAAAATCTTGCACACCCCTTTTCAAAGTCAATCACATGTCAATAAATATATCAGAAATAAGTTGTGAACCTCATTTTATTTGGGAACAAAATGCTAGATCTTAAAACACTATTTCAGATGAAACTGTCAAACTTAGGAAAGTTTTTCAGTAAAAACAGAATATTAAAACAAAAACGTTCTTTTTCTTTTTTTTGCAAAATTTTTTACAAAATGTACAAAATTACATTTTGTATTTCTGTATCAATGCAAGAAAACTATTGGGATTTGAAAACAACAGTTTATGAGAACTCCGGCGGGCGCAGGTGACATGCCAGGAAAAACAGGGAAATGTTGAGAACAGAGTTCTCACAGAGGGCACACACATGCATCCCAACCCCTACTAACTTTGAAACTTCTGGAGACTGTAAGACTGTGCATGTTCCTTTAGCCATCCGGGAGAATAACATCCCCACGAGCCACGTAGCCTCCGGAAATCTCTACTGCGCTGTCCTGTAAAGGGGGAATGCTGTCTTAATATTACTATGAAAATAGGATCAACCTCAGACTCTCTGAAAGGGCCAGAAAGGCCCCAGACATCTTCAGGCTGCATCGTGAGAATGGCTCTCTTGGGTAGTTTTCTTTCACTCTCGCGGCACTGGATTTAACTACTTGAAAGAGGGATCCAGAAAAAGAAGAAAGAAAGTCTAAAAGAAGAAAGAAAGTCTTGGGAGGGGATGTGGGCTTTCCTGCAGCCTTTGAGACTTTTAAGCAGCCTCGGGGAGCTTTGAGTCTTTGAATAGGAAAAGTCTGTAAAGGCGCATGTGCTGTTGGGTCATCTCCAGCAGCCTCAGGCTGAAAAGGCAGCAACAGCCCACTCTCCGTTTTTGCTTCTCTGCAGCTTTTCCCTCCACTCCTAGGGATGTGTGCAAACTGTACCATCAACCTCTCACATGTGCACACCATTCTGGAGATGGGTCATAAACACTTGAACTATCTTGGCTCAATAATGGGGACATTTTGGCTCCAGACTATGCTGAACTTTGCCCATTCCAGAAATAACCCGTAAGACATTCCCAAGGCACTGAGTGATGCAAACCACATTTATCCACTTACCATGGACAGAACAGTGAGTGCAAAGCAGCTCACCCTTAGAGAGAGGGGATGTGAACGGTGCTCATGTCATAGAACCCCCTTTCCTCGTTCTTGAGGAATTGCTCCGAGGCTCATGGCAGAGCCTTTCTGTTGCAGGANCTCTCCTGNTTAGTGTGAGTATCAAGTGCTCCTCTCTGCTCTCCTCTAAAACATGGAATTGTGGGTAAGGTCTGGCAGATGACTGTTTGCATCCTTCAGGATTCTGCTACTAATAATAACAATGGAAAGCAGTAATCATGGCTCCATCTCATTTGCTGTAGGTAGGAGCTGTCAAACATTTGCATTTATTGTGCAGGTACAGTGCCTGTGTCTGATCTGGTAGCCCGGGTGCCTTTCACTTTCAGTCTCAAAGGAGTTTTCTCTCTGGGTCAGCTTGCTCTTNCGGCTATAATAATATAGCACAGACTCTGCAGTTTAAACATTTATTTTATTTAGTCCAAGATTAAGGCATGGGCAGGGCTTACCCCTGGGCTTACAGATGGAGTCTTCACCCAGTATCCTCACCTGGTCTCCCTCTGTGTGGTCCCATCTCCTCTTCTTCCAAGGACATCAGTCACATTGTAGGTAGGAACCATTCCATTCTGTCCTAATTGCCTATTATAAGGCACAATGNCCAGGCTTAGGCATTCTGAAATGCTGGTGTTATGGCTTCAACAAACAGATTTGGGGGACTCAAGCTAGTCTGTCACTGTTTTGGGTTCCATTAGAGTCTTCCAGTGTGTGCCAGACAGCAGACCAATCCACCCTGTTTATCTTTTTATTGATCCCATGTGGCAAAGGTGGCTCACACATGGCAATGGTCCTAGAAATACTTTCCAAAAATATGAAAATTTTATAAATATGAACATGTAGAAATAACCAAGGATTAAACCCAAAAAGTTATTCTTAAGCCTTCAATCGCTTCCTGAGTGGTAACTCGAAACACCTGTAAGAATAATTCACTTAATGTTTTTACTCTTATTTTAAAGGGAAGAGAGCTGAATAAACTTTTAAAATATCCTTTTCAGGGGGCNTCTGAGAACCACTTACCGTGTCTCTAAGAAAAGTTTGTCTTGGACTGTGTTGTACACTGACTAACTCCTTCCATGTCGATAGGTTATTCTGCGTGTGAACACAGACTCTCACAAACCGCAGCATGTGCAGATTAAAGAAGAATGCTGCTTTGGTCAAAATTCCCCCACATATGCTATCACCATCCAATTTCATATGCAAATGAGCTCCTTTAGCACAAATGTTTAAAGCAGGAAATGGAGCAGATCTGGGTCGTCAAGTTTTGGCTTTTTTTTCCTTTCTCTCCTTCTCTCTAAATAGAAAAACGGATGCTTCCCAAGGCATACAGGAAAGTGGGGACATTTATATCCTCCATTCTGTGAACTCATAAACATCTGTGTTTGCATCTGGCATTATATGGCCTGAGTATCTTCACCAAAAGTCTTCCCCATACCCCATCTAAAACTGTTTACCAGAAGGAAGCGTATCTCAGAATGCAGCCTGGTGAAGGTCACAGAAAAATGCAGGCCAGAGGGGCNGATTTGGTTCTCTCTGAGTCCCACAGAATGGACTGGAAAATTCCAAAATCCAGGATTTGTCTCTGGCAGTTTTAATTCTTAAACAGCAGAGTTCTGCAATGCCTTCACTGGGGGCAGCAGAGAGAAACAGAAATAGTGACATTGTGTTGGCCTCAGTGGGCCACCCTTTCCACACAGCACAAGCAATCTCTCCCACCACGTTTGGGGAAAAGCACAATTTTAGGAAATCCAAACAACCTGTGAACCCTCTAACCTCCAGATGACCTCATCAGCAACAATGAAGCTTGAAAGGGATTTCAGTTGGAAAAAAAAAAAAAAAGAGGAAAAGGAAAAGAAAACACATGGAAGGGAAGGGTGAAAAAGCTTCCCCATTTCAGGAGATCTGAGTTTTTAGATTCCTGCCTTGATGGACCTGGGTTGGCCCTAAAGCCTGGTTGTGGTCCCCAAATGCAGGACATACCATCCACTGGTTGGCACACAGTAGTAACCTGCAGCACAATAGCCCAGGATCAAATCCCATCTGCAAGGCACAGGGGAGCATCCTTAAGATGCTCTGCTCTGTACCCAACACTATAGGACACAATCACCGTGGAGCACCTGGGCCTTTCTGAGCTTAGACATCTTCTGAGATAAAAGGCACAGCCATCTTGTGTATGGATCTCAAGGGTGAAGATCCAGGCAGACGTTCACANTGTGGGAAATGCTGATGTAAGGCCCTCCTTTCACTCCGTGGTGACCCTGCGGCTGTTCACCTGATTCCATTCATAACAAAATGTACTTGAAACACTGTTTTCAAAATGTACATTCTGTTTTCATATTCAAATTGTGGACAACCTGGAAAAGCACGAAGCCTCTGACTTCTTAGTTTGTTTGTTTGTTTGTTTGTTTGGCTGGATTCTGCTTCAAACTTTCACTAGCATTTCAAAACCCAACTGAAGAAGGCTGGAATCACCACCCTGAACTATTTGGTTCCAATCCAAATGGGGAAACAAGGGTTTTTAAAGAAGCCTTTTTTACGTAGAAGTGATTAGCAGTGAGAGAACAGAGAAGACCCTGATGACCAGTCGCTGATGTTGCTGGAGCCAATCAGCAGAGCAAGAGATGGTGTGGGTCCCTTCAGGCTGCTCCTCCATGGCCTTCCCACCCTCTTGCCATATGTCTAGCTTTCAAGGGACCAGGTGAAAGAGAGTGACCTGGCCTGGGCCAACCAAAGAATAGTCCCATCCACAGGGTCCAGTGCTGGGCAAGGACCTCAGAGCTACAATGGCATTCACTCCTCTTACATAGAGCTTAAAGGGAGCCCTGGACTAATCCATCATCTCTCCACACCTCAAGTTACTTTCAGATTTCAGTTCTTAAAAGGTGGCCCCTTGGGCAGACATTTTATATTTTATGATAAAAAGACTATTGGTAATCTTAGAATTGCAAAACACAGACCTGGCTAACATTTTAAATAAGAAACACTATTGAGTTGGACAGAAGAAAAGAATGTAGGTTCAGTCATTCCACAGTTAATCAGTGTTTATATGCTGAGCGGTTTGTCTGCAGTTGTTGGACATTTTGTGACCAATGGCCCACCCTGTGAAGTAGAATCATAAAACAATTCCCTCAATCCCCCTTAAATTATACAAATTAAACCAGATGGCTCTTAATGCCTCAGAGGTACCAACAAGAGTCATTTTCATGAACTCTGATCTAATGTTCCAGTTGTCTTCATCTGTGCGCCAGAGATGTCCAGGATGGAACAGCCAAAGGTAGAGACTCAACAACATGTCAGCTCTCTGCCTCCAACACCACCGCACTCAGGGTGGGAAAGTGTCCTCCACTCACAGGAAACTGAGTGCTGTCTCCTCTCTCCCTCGTTCTTTCTNATCTCTCTTTTCCCTTTCTCTTTCTCTCTCCCTTCCTCTCACCCTGGGTGCGCTGAGCACGTACTCTGCCACTGAGCTCCATCCCCAGCCTCATTTGTCCACTTTCTACTTTTTCAACTTTGCTCCCCCCTCAACAAAAGACACAACAAAAGCTCGATAGTTTCCCAAACCATCTTCTGCACTCGTGTTTCAAATTACATTCTCTCACTCATTCAACAGTAATTTCCAAATGTATTAAGATTTCCAAAATTTCATGGGTCCCAAGAGGACTAAATCNCAAAAATGAAGGTAGACACTACCATTGTCAAAGAGACACAAGAAATAACTCTGGTTCCGTCACCCTCTTGGATTAGGACTACACAGATTCTCCTCAAATGCACTGTTCCACAGCCAGAATTGAAGACATGTGTGTGACTCGGGGCTTGTGCAATGTGACTACAGTGCATTCTCGCAGTCTTCAAGGAAGCATGGCAGAGGAAATTACTTGACCATGAAAAGTGACCTCACTGAAAACAGAGAGAAAATGGGGACGGATTTATAATAAGGTTTATAATAGGACGTCCAAGTAGGGCTAGGCCTATTGCTCAGCTTTGGGCTATGTGGCTAATAAAAGCAAGTGCTGGCCGGCCTGCTGTTTCTAAGTGCCATGGGCCTATGATGTCACAATTCATTATGCTCACAGGGGCTATTTGCTGCCTTATAAACTTGTAGACAAGGAAATTGTTAGTGAAGAAAAGTGGGGAGGGTTCCAAACCTGAACTGCAATCACTCATTCAGCAGCTCCCCCCAAGGACCACCAATCCATTGTTGAGGACGTTTCCAGCCAAAAGCGAAATCCTGTGTCCAGAGTAATAAACCTTCCTGCCCTAGTTCTATTTTGAAAACTTACGTCGTGTTGGAGACAGGCCTGGGAGAGGGTGAAGAATAGTCAGTGTGTGTCTGTTTCTCTATTCTGGCTAAGGTGGGAGCGGGGAGGAGAGATGGGGGAAGAAATAATGAGAGCCGAAATCTCCACATTATTGGTGGCTTTGGTGAGAAGGTGCGAGCAACCTTGAGGATGCAGGCTGCTCTTTTCTTTTTAATGCTCTTTATCATATTTCTATTTATTTTGAGGGGACAGAGCACATGTGTCACAACACACATGANGTGGTCAGAAAACAACTTTCTGGAGTCAGTTCTCGCCTTCCACCGTGTGTTGTCACTGAGACTGAACCCAGTTCAGGCTTCCNAGCAAGTGCCTTTACCTACTGAGCCATCTCACTAGCCCAAGGCCAACTCTTTAAAACCTGAGTTAGACTGGTAATATTAAGTACCACCACATACTAAATGCTATTCAAGACACGAAACCCAAAACTGGGCTTTGCACACAGTAGGCATTCAAAATTCTTTACCAAATGAGTGAGAGGCAAGAGTACTATCATCCTTAGACTATGGGCCAGAATGGAGGAGACAAATCAGGTATATCCCTTCTGGGAAAAAAATACACGGATACCCCACCCATTGCAGGAACAGTCATCTTTCAAGGGCCTTGGGGGGTGGGTATCACTAAGCGTCAAAAATGCTGTGCAGGGGCTGAGGCCTAGCTCTGTGGTAAAGTATTCACCTAATGTGCACCAGGCTTATCTTCACCTCCTAGCTCCACAAATGTACGTGTGCACACACCTGTGTGACATTACCATATAGAATCCATTTACTTGGTTAATAGCACACAGTTACATCTTCTCCTCTCCTTACTTTGAGAAGCTGGTGCCTTATATTCAACACCCAATTCTAGTTCTTTAAGTCAAAAAATAAAAAATGAAGGATTTTTTAATTTGAGATAATAAATGGTATCTGAATCTGTCTTAAACTCACACTCAACGTAATAGTTAATAATGAAATGCTAGGAACAGTCTCATTAAACCAGAGAACAATAAAAATATTCACTATCATAAATATCAGTTATGCTGTCTAGACATTCTAGCCAATGCAATAAAACATGAAACAAAAAAAAAAAGTAAGTACAGTACTTGGCAGCTTTTCCCAAGGCTTACCCCTTTAGAACAGTACTATTCTGGAATGCTAAAGAGAAACAATTTCTTAGCTGTAAGGCATCCCAAAGACTTGAATAGCCTGATATTTGCTGTGATTCTCAAAGAAAGGAAGCATTACCAGAAATTTCTCAACTTTTTGAATATTGAATTGATTTTAAGTTTTTGAAATTCTCATCTTTTGCTGAACCTGGTGATACAAGCCTGTAATACCAGTTACTCAGGAGGCTGAGGCAGGAGGATTGCAAGTTCAAGTCCTGCCTAGACTACAGAGTTACTTCAATGTCAGGTAATTACACCATTTTTGACACTCAGACATTTTAATTCATTTGCTCAATAAGTTTCTCTGTCTTCGATGATCTAAAACAGTTGCTACAAACAAGGAATTTGGAATAAAAAAAACCTAGGTGTGAATTCAATATTNCTGCTAAAAGACTTTGAGGTAATTATTTTGTATTTCTAGAAATTCAGTCTTCTCATCTGTGAAATAGAGATTTACTTTACAATGTATTATAAATATTATTAGCTAGTGCATGGAAATTGCTTAATACCCATTGTTTACTGCTCTAGAGGTGGTGGGAACTGGGAGAAAGGACCTGGTAAATGAGACAGACTATAAAGTCTCACAAAATAGCCAACTTTATTCAGAGCATCAGACAATTTATACTCTGAGGATTAAGAAGAATCAAATGAGTAAAGTTCTCATGAGCTCAAGCTGTATATAATCACAAGGACAAGCCACATGTGGCTGTAGCCGGAAGTTTTCCTANGTCCCACAGCCATTAGGTCTCAAATAAACACACAGAGGTTTATATTAATTACAAACTGTTTGGCCTGTGGCTCAGGCTTATTGCTAACTAGCTCTTTTATCTTAAATGGACCCGTTTCTATTAATTTATGTATCACCACATGTCTCACGGTTTTACCTGTGTTCCATTACATCTTTCTCCCCCAGCGACCCACAACGTCTTCCCTGTCTCCACCTTTCTTCTCCCTATATCTGTGTTTGGATTTCCNNCCTGGCTCTAACCCGTCTTGCCATAGGCCAAAGCAGCTTCTTTATTAACCAATGGTAGCAACACATATTCACAGCATACACGTGGCAAAAAACATATTTTTCCATAGAGGCATAAAAACATTTAATTGAATCCACTATACCTGGGAGGAGCATGAAAACATTCCAAGAACAATTTCATGTTTTAAAAAACTGAGGTCACAAGACTCTTTCTTGTTTTCCTGGAGTTTTCTCACAAGCACTCAGAATCCTTCTCACATGACTCCATTCTTGGACTACTTTCCGACAGTTGATCATTTTTAAAAATTCAGATTTAACCAATCATGAAATACCACTTTTGCTCTAAAATAAGGTTGAAAAAAGAAGTCATAAAACAGGTTCTTCCTTAACCTTGGCTGTAAAACTACTTCTTTCTACCACCAAAAGAAGTAGTTTGACCACTTAATACAAATAAAATAGAATAATTTCTATCTCATGGTGCAACAATTTCACTTCTGGGAAACAAAGGTATGGTAAAGACGTTTATTAGAACTGACTTATAGTCATCAGATACTGGACAGAATATAAGCTCTGTCAATAGGATCTCAGTGATAACTCAAATTTCTGCTGTTGGGTTGTGTATTTGTGGGCTTCCTTTTGGGGGCATTTCCTACTGTGTAAGATCTCATTGAGAGTAAACAACCAGCATTAAGCAATTTCCATGCATTAGCTAACCAGAAATTGAGATGGGTATAGGAATAGCTAAGGCAAACTCACTCAGTCACTGTTTCCATGGCAGCATGCTGACTTGAGTGAATAAAGAATTAGTAGTTTATAAACTAAATTATGGGAGGAGTGGAGCAGTAGCTCTGTTTTTAAGAGNACTTGCTGCTCTTGCAGAGAACCTGAGTTCTGTTCTCATCACTCACATGGCTCACAACTGTCTGGCACTGCAGCTCCAAGCCATTGATGAAATGCTAGGAATATTCTCATTAAACCAAAGGGGACAATAAAATATCCACTATCACCAATATCATTTACTGCCATCTAGACATCCTAGCCAATGCAATAAAACATGAAATGAACAAGAATAAAACATGCCCTGCATGGGCATTGCATTAAGGCATACATGCCTATACATAGACATGTCTATAGACATGCATATAATTGAAAATAAATATTTTTAAAGTTAAATTTAAGGGACTGAGGGCAGCTTGATCATAGAGTATATGCTTAGCATGCATAAGATCCTGGGTTTAAATCCCAAAATATCCTGATGTGTCTGTGTGTATAACATCAATGGTTTTCTAAATAAGTCTCTCTGTCTTATAATTCTTTTCAAAAAAAAAAAAACAACACTGCTTCTGTAAGTGACTTGATATTGCAGAAGGGGGGTTGCCATTATCTTCATTATCTCCTTCCTTCCTAAGTGTGGAAAGCATTTNTCATGGTCCACCCCCATGTCCAGGGAATTTCCTGCATAGTGAGCTCTGTCTCTCAAGGTAGAACTTAAAACTCCCTTTTCCAGCACCTGTAGCTGGAGGTTTCACATGCAACCAGACTCTGCCCATCAGACCAAGTCCTCTCAAAAGATGTTTGGCATATCTTGAGCAGCATGAGCAACCAGGCAGTACATATGTCACTACAATTTCCTTTCTGGTCAGGGTGATCTCAGGACATTAGCACAGCCTGACGTAGTAGTACTGAACAGAGNTGGAACAATGGATGGCTCTGTGTGTCGTGTGGTGCAGTTGGTTGTAGTTCCTGATGTTGCAGACTCTTCAAAAGTTGACTGTTTGGCCCTCTCAAGAATCCAGAAAAATCTAAAGATGTCTTCTTAGTAAGTATCATTTTCACAGAGCCTAGACGGTGAGGGCTCTGTTGCTTCCAATAAGAATTCAAGCTGGGGCCGGGCGGTTGTGGCGCACGCCTTTAATCCCAGCACTCGGGAGGCAGAGGCAGCCAGATCTCTGTGAGTTCGAGGCCAGCCTGGGCTACCAAGTGAGTTCCAGGAAAGGC
>LZPO01075975.1:29888-42859 GCA_001675575.1 Neotoma lepida | reverse complement strand
TGCCCAAGAGTTCTGCCCTTTTGCTCCTTCCTCTAGCTGGAAGATGGGAGGGCAGAGCAGTGGGCCACTACCCAGAGCCTCAGAGCCTCCCACCTCCCATCCAGGCTGCAGTTTGCTTTGGGTGGTGGTCAGATCAAAGGGACCTAGAGACTGCAGACTGCAGCTTGGGGTTTTAAACTGGCACCCCTCCACAAAGGCTCNCACAGGGTCGCACANCTTCGACGTCCTTCTTGCCGAGTTTCTCAGTCCTGGATGCCACCCACAGAACTGGCAGGACACGGGATAAAAGTGAGAAAATAGTCCAGTGGGGCGGAAGGATTTATTTCCCACCCAGAATACCTTCCGTTGGGAGCAGAGCAATGTTCACCCTTAACCATGTTGCAGTGATTTTTCTCTTCAACTCAGGGCTAGATTTTTGTTTTTGCTTTTGCTTCTCGAGTGAGAGTCTCTCTTTCCTTTCAATCCACCACCAGGTACTTATTGGTAACTCAGGAGAGCGGTAATTTTTTTTTAATTATTTCAATGAATCTCAACCTGAGGTGGTTTGCTGAATAAAACATCTAGTTTCAAAACTCTTAGCTACATTCCTAACCCATAGGCTTCTTTCCTGTATTTAAAAAGCATAAGCATAAATTTAAACACTTATGTTTCTGCATTGTCATATTTGCGTTTAAATAGAGTATTTTCTCTTCCCCCCCTCCGCCCCTTTTGTCCTTTATTCTGAGTTACTCGGGGGGCCTGCTATAAATTATGAAGTCAGTCTCAGAGTTTGCTCCGACCACAGTGCTGTGTTTACATTCCTTCCAAGGCAGCCGGCATGGTCGTAATTTATATCCTAAACACTTGAACGTAACTTGTTTATACAGAGAATGACGGGACCTCAAACTCCAGGCGGGTCTGGCCAACCGCATCCGGAGGACTAGTGCGCCCCCTGGTGGAGCAAGAGACAGGTGCATGAGGATCTGGGCTCCAAAAGCGCTAAGACAAGACAACACTGGTGCTTATCAGTACAGACATTTAGAACACATCACCGCCGAGAATTATGCTTTCCGCTTTTAGGAAACACTTCTGATTTTCTTTATTGTATCCTTTCCATCTACAGTTTCATCCTGAAAGCTGATGGAGACTCATTAACCCTCCTGACCTTATTTACTGTCTGCTAAGATCTTGACACCTCTAAGCTGCTAGAGTTCTCCTCAGCTAAGGTCACTGTTTCCTTCTGAGTCACAGTTTCTTCTCTCTTAGCTTTCCTCCCTCCAAGACACAAGCACACAGTCATGTTAACAGTCATTCTTCTTTTCATCTTTTTTCAAGTTAAGAAACATGTTTAAATGTTTCTGAAATATTGGTAAGCCATTCTAAAATAAGTGCAACAGTACTTTTAGGAGTGAAAATAAATAAGTAACTCAATGAGGGGGGTCTGAATCTTTCAACTGTTTGTCCACTTTGGGGACAGAATCCACATGCTAAACCCTTGCTCTGCCGGCTGAGCTTACCAACCCACACATTTCATCAAGGGCGTCTCCAGTTGTCACAACTTCTGCCCATTGGCAGAATCAAATGATATGCAAAAGGATATCGGAATATTTTGCGAAAGAGTGACTGGCTTTTTGTGTGTCTGTTTTTAGTTAGAACTGTGTAAACGGAGAGGGAAGGCAACAGGTGAAGAAGGCCAGCCAGGGCTGGGCAGTGGTTGTCAGTGAGCCCCACACAGTTACCTAGTTAATCCTTTCTGTTTCCCCAGGAGGTGGGGGCAGTGAGTTTCATCAGCACAGCAAATGTCCGAGACCAGCAGCTCACAGAGAGCAAAGGGTGATCTGACTCACACTTTGGAAATTTTAGTCCGTGGGTTTGGCAGGTGGTTTTTAGGCCTGAATGATGGAAGCATGTGGAGGTGCANGCTATTCATCTCAGATCTGAGGAATTAGAAAGGAAAGGATGGAGCCCCACAACCTGCCTAGATAAGCCCCCCAGTGATCTGAAGGCCTCCCACTTAGACCCACCACCTACAGGCTCTACACCTCTACTAACATCAGAGACAGCACATGGGCCTTCAGGGGCCATGCTAACTNTAGCATGGAGATCTTGGTCCAATTTACAGATAATCCTTAGGTCAGGGGCTTAAGGGGTCTGGCCCACACCTATGTATTTTCCAGAACTTTCTGGGAAAGCTTTTTCATCTGACGCTACAGACACAGGCAGGGTGGTGGTCTTCTCCCAGAAGCAATGGTTCTCAGACCCCATGGAACCTCAGAATGCCCTGGAGGGCTTGTTAATAAGGGGTTGCTGGGGTTCAGTGGGTCCAGACAGAGCTCAAGAACTGGTATTTATTTTTCATAAGCCCTCAGAGATGCTGAAGGTATCCAGGGACTACACTCCAAAGCCCACGGAGCTAGAAAGATACTTTGGAAGAGATACTTTTATAGGTTTGCCTGGTCCATGTTAAGGCTAACCTACTAATAAGTGAGCATAGATCTAAGAAGTTAGGGTTTTTAAAACAGTTTTTCTACCCCAAGTATCTCCCTCATTGATTACTAGAAAATACAAGGTCAAATTTTGAAACCTATACCAAAAAATAGGATCTTCTCATTTTTATCCAGATGCGTGAGTACTTGTATTAGTCAACAGATGTTGTGGAAAAAAAAAAAGAGAGAGAGTCCAGTGACATCTCTCCAGCCTCCTGCCTTAGAATAAAAAAAAACTCAGTAGCCAACACAGAACACAATGTTGGACAGACTTCTCCAAACAGAAGGTGGCTAAGAAAAGAAATTCTTCTATTTTCTATCCAAAGTTCTGAGAGTGTACTAGAGAGAAGGCAAAGCAGGCTGGGCTTCCTGCCAGAGCCCTAGGCACAAAGGGGTCGGGCGAAAGCAAGACTGGATGAGGAGAGAAGGAAAGCAAGAAGGGGCAGGGGAGGTGGNAAGGAGGGGAGAAATGAAGAAAAATGAGAAGAGAAAGAGAAAGAAAAGGAAGAAGGAAGGCAAGTCAAAGCAACAGGAAGAGAAAGGAGAGAAAGAAAATAAAGGGGGAGGAGAGGGACAGGGCAAGAGCAGGGAGAGAGAAGGTAAAAGGAGAGAGAGGGAGAATCAAGGTCTGGACCAGGAACATATTCCCAGCTCCAGCCATAGGAAGAGCAGTCACGGAGTCCCTACTCCTGTCCCCTGGGACCCCACTGTGTCTGGTCTCCCACACCAANCCTTTGGCTAAAAGGCCAGNACACTTTTCTGTGGGCTTCTGCCTGGATTCTGGGAAGGGAATTTTCTAGCTGGGCATGCTCAGATTCTCTGAACAGCTGCAGCAGGTTCTAGAAATGTAGTAAGAACAGTTCCTTTAGGAAGAGGGAGTCTGGTTTTANGGGGAGATTGGTCGTTCAGGANGTGACNCTGCATGGCATAAAATGGAGTAGGATGCTTTCTCAAAAGAAAACCTGCAGATTCAGGGCTTATTAATTACTGCACATCATGGGGATTAATTCAGAAAGGCAGCAGCTTATTTAGGATGGAAATATATTATAATATATTTTATCAGAACGGAAATACATTTTACCCAACCTGCTTCTGTGAAATACAATCTTAGCAAGGGAAAATACCACAGATGTAGACATGGGGCCCAGGAAGGCCACAGCACACAGACTGTAAGATCACTGGGGGAAAAAAATGAAAACTCTGGAAGTTCTTTTGGAGTTCAGAGTGCTTCAAGGCCACAGCAAGCCAACCAACAAATATTCAGCTTGCCATTCTCTANAGGCCTTGTGTGATAGGTGGATGTTATGGATCCTGTCCATCCAGGACTGGGTCACCAGGCCTCTTGTCATAAGTGCTTGTGAGACAACAACTGAGTTCTGAGGNGGCAGTTGGGAGCTAANGCCCNAGACTGCTCTNTTCCCATAAAGGCCTACCACAAGCTTAAAATTGCTTTTAAATGAGCCAAATCTGACCAGAACATTGGGTGAAAAACAATTAATTGTTCCTTCTCTCTCTCTTGCTCTGTCCTGCTGGTCACTAGCTACCATTCTGGTCCATCCTGTTACTCACTCTTAAGTAGTTCCTCCCAGCACCAAGCATGATGGCACCAACAGGAGACAGTGTGGCTGGACCAGCTGAGCTAGGGGACCCAGTGATGGTCAACCCGCACAGTCACTCTTCCAGAAGAAGGAAAGCGGGGCACTTTGCTCTGAGAACAGAATTGCTCCATAGCAATAGCATAGGGTTGAAGCACAAGTTCGTTGGATTCCAAAGTCATCAAGTAACCTAACAGACATTCACCCTCGGGGGTGGCAGCATCCTGATGACACATGTGTGCTCACAGATGGCAAGCAGGCTGTGTAAGCTTCAAGAAACTGGGAGCAGAAAAGTGGTACCCACAGCTGTGGCACCCAGAGGGACCTCCTATTCCTTTTGGTCATCTCATCTGGTGAGGATTGACTTCCATTTTCTTTTAAAGAAACTCCTTGGGGTGATCAGAATCTTACTGATATTTTTCTAAGTCCTTCAAAGATAGCCATTGACAGACAAGGAAACCACATATGCTAAGAGTCCCAGGCGGTCTCCTGATCATGAGATAGCCTTGCACATGTGTACACCTACCTGCCAAGATATTTCATGATTAGATACCCACCAATATCCAACTCATGACAGTCAGTGCAGCCAAGGCTGAGACTGACTTCTTCACAGCCACACCCAGCAGGCCAGGCATGTTGCTCTGTCAGTCCATAGATAAACATATTTTGCTTTAAGGTAAATTCTGCAGAGAAGGAAGGACCATCCCAGCAGGTAGCTAGCCGTGACTGCTGTTAATACATTACTAAGACTTTGTAAAAGCCTTGTGGGGATCAAGGAGAAACACTAATTCNCATCCAGGACATAGGATAGATGGACCATGGGCTCAATGCCCTGGTCTCATCTTCTCCTGGGCTTGCCAGGTGTCAATATTCTAATTGGTATGAAGGCCAAGACTGTAGAGACCCTAAAGTGTACAACAGATGCAAAGTCTACAACCTCAATTCGCTGATAGACCTTGTCTGCTGGGAACCAGAGGACAACAAAGATAACCAGGCAGGATACTCCAAACTAAGCATGCCAAAGCTATCACTAGGAGAAAATGTATCCTGGCAGGCACACTCTCACACGCTAACACACAGATATAAGCACACTGGGATGCTCATACACATACAAACACACTCATACATTAACTCAGATGCAGACGTGTAGATACTTAATACACAGAGACTTGTATATACACAAAGATGCACCTATACAGACAGACTTATAGACATACCTGGACATGTGTATATATAAAGACACACTCATACACAGTTGTACACATAAACCTGGACATTTTTGNATGTGGTTGTGCACAAACAGTTATACATACACATACTCAAAGAGGTACAGACGTAGCTAGGCACTTATGCACATTCAGAGTTGTAACCATACATACACCCACACCTTGACTCTTGTGCACACACAGATACACTCACACAAAGACAGGCNGACACATCAGAACACTTATGCACTTACAGAGACACATTCACCTGTATTACTCACAGGAAAGCATACAGACATACCTTTTTTTCTGGTTTTTGGCCTGCCACAATGGATCGAGTCCTCTGAAACCATTTGCTAAAAAATAAAAAATAAATAAAGCCTTTCTCCCTTCAAAATAAAATGAAATATAGAATTTTGCTGGAGGCCAGAAGTCCTAAGTGTCAGGTTCAGCAGGGACATTCCTTCTCAGAGCTGGAGAGGAAGGTCTGCTGAAGGTCTCTCCTTGACATGAGAGGCCATCTTCTCCCTGGGCCCTCACATGACCCCCTGATCTGCATGTCTCTTCTGTGTCCAAATGTTCCCTTTTATGAGGGACCAATCAGGTTAGATTGGGCCTGCCTGAGGGACCTGCCTTAAGGACTTCACTGTCTCAATAAAGATGTCATCTTCAAATGAGATCACTGGTGGCTTGGACTCTGTAGTAGAGTTCTCCATAGCAACAGGACCATGGGAAAGNGACTTACACAAACAAAGGCTGGATAGTGCCACAATGGAAGACATTAGAGAACTAGGGAAAACAGGTGCTGAGTCCTAAAAGCTGAAAGTCTTGGAACAAGAGGAACCCATGGGGGCCAGAGATAGCTAAGTGGATAAAAGTGCTTGCTGTTCTTACAGAGGGCCAGAGTTCAGTTCTCAGCATCCATGTCAGGCCACTCACAACTGCATATTAACTCCAGCTCCAGGGATCTTATGGCCTTTTCTGGCCTCCAAGGGTACCCACATTCACACACACACACACACACAATTTTACAAATTCTTAAAAAATAAATCTTTTTGAAAAAGAGAGACCTATGATGCACGCCCAGTTGGAGGCTGAATGCCTGAAAGGCCACGGCAGAGTTGCTATGCAAGCCCCTGCTCAGAGGCTAAGGCGCCTGATCCACCCCTGATGGGAGTAGGGGAAACATTCCCACTTGGAGTCCAGCACACATAAACCTGCAAGCTTCCACTTCTCCTCTTGTCCATTGGGCCACCAACATCTGGGAAGTGCTGCCCACACTGTGAGGGGGTGCTCAGTTCACTGGCCCACGTGCCAGCAATCTCTGAAAACATCCTCACACACACACTTATCAAAAGCACTTCCTAGGAGTCTCTTGGTCCAGTCAAACTGACTAGTTAACCATCAAAGACTCTAGCTTACTACTATTATTATTTTTGGAAGTGTGTGGAGGAGAGGAACTTGATTGAATCCACAGCCATTGTTCATCAGGTCTGCAGAAATCAGAGATATTCCTAATCTCCAGGATTCTCCACACTGGCTGCCTGTGCTGCTCTATGTTTATTTCTGGTGAAGCAAGTCCAAAGAAGGACAGCGATGAAGGAAAGGCTCACTTCCATCTCTTTCCTTGAACCCTCAGTGTCTGCATGCTAGACTCTATTTCCTGCAAGGCAAAAGCTCTCTAATGCAAGCAGTNGGTTCAGGACCCTCTTGAGTGCACTCTTTGAGGGAAAAGGGCTGTCTGCAGCATGGACAGCTTCTGCTCCCAAGGAGAAGGAGATCAGATCTCAGNAATGATGTTCCATTTTCTGAACTTGGGAAACTCCGTGAACATGAGCAGGGAGGCTGCCCCCATCAGCTCTCCCTCATACTCCTGTAGCACCATGCACAACATAAAAGAGATGCCCTGTGCACATCATAAAAGAGATGCCCTGAGCACCAGGCTCTGCTAACTAGCCATGTGCCACACCCTGGGTCAGTCATTAAAATGTCTCATAAGGNATATCTCACTAACCCATTTTTTGTATATACTGACTTGCTAATGGTCACAATTCNCAATTGGGGTTCCCAAAACTCCAACTTGAATCCCCACACATCTGAGTCAGGCACCTTGGGAGATGAACTGGATGGCAGCCACAATGTACACAGTGTGGAAGCTACATGCATGTCCATGTTCACCCTGGCAGTTCCAGGATGTACTGGGCCTGTGTAAGGGTGTTAGTGTCATAGGCCCAAATTATAGTCTATATCACAGTGGACTGTGCTATCCTTAGCCCATAGGAACAGAATGGACCACAGCAAATGCAGTGTGCTTGCCTCCAGGATGCCTGTGCTTTCTCCAGCTGCTCCAGGTAATAGGGTTTTTAACCCCCCAATAATAAACTTCTCCCCCGATGCAGTAAGCCAGATCAAGAAGCCAAATTGAAAAAGTGTAACAACAGGCATATCGGGCAAAGCAACTTCTGGGTGCGTTCTCCAGTCCCAGAGATGGATGGAGGCCAGAGAAGCCACACACCTGAACTAAAGCAGGGAGACTTTATAGGTTGTAGGTGAGGGGTGATGATGTGTCTGCCACAAGCTGGGTTTATACTCAAGTATGGTCAAAAGCTGAGTGCTTAGGCAGGGACTTGAGTGGTGGTTACTTCACGGGAGGAAGCTGCAATAGCCACCAAGAATGCAGAACTGGGATTTTTAGTGCTTTTGCTTTGTTCGGAGACTTTCTGAACAGGCTGAGTTTGGAGTGGGGTGGGGGATCAGGGCTTTCTGGACTGTGCAGGGACAAGCCAGAGGCTCCAACCAAATACCANATTCCCTCAAGCTATGCCAATCAATTTGAGTGGTAGCAGAGCACGTCTAGGCTTGGGCTGGCTAGTTTTATGTCAACTTGACACAAACTATAGTCATCTGAGAGAAGGGAACCTCAACTGACAAAATGCCTCCATAAAANTGTCTGTGGACAAGCCTGTAGAGCATTTTCTTAATTAGTAATTGACAGGGAGGGCCCAGTCCATTATGAGTGGTACCACCCTGGGCTGGTGGTCCTGGGTTCTATAAGAAAGCAGGCTGAGCAAGCCATTAGGAGCAAGCCAGTAAGCCCCACTCCTCCATGGCCTCTGCATCAGCTCCTACCGCCATCTGCCCTTCTGGGTTGAGTTCTTGCCTTGGCTTCCTTCGGTGGATTGTGACTTGGGCGTGTAAGCCAAATAAACCCTTACCTCCCCAAGTTGCTTTTGATCACAGTGTTGGATCACAGCAATAGTAACCCTACCTCAGACAAGGCCCTAACCTTCGCTTCTCAGGGTAGAGGCTAGTGGTCTGGGAGCTCCCAGTGAGCAGAGGCTGAATTTACTGTTAGGACACAGGCCAGAACAACCAGAGGGAAGGCAAACAGATCTGACTTGGCCAGGAGGACTCAATATGGATTCCTGGGTATGGAGGACAGGGGCAGAAGCAGAACATGGACCTGTGTCCAGCCTGCGAGCGTGGCCCCAACCCTGCATCCCTATGAGAATTCCACAGCTCCCATGATTAGATCCCCACAACCAGTCTCCAGCTTCTTTGTTTCTCAGATCAGAGCAGAGGGTGAGTCACTGAGGGTTTTTAATTTGGAAAACAGGGTCACAGAAGAAAGAAAGAAACCACAATTCTATTAACAATTATGTGTATAACAAGGGCAGGGTTACAACTTTCCTTTTTCTTCCCCCAACTCAGTGCCAACATCAGAGGAGGTTTTTCAAAACTTCTGAGCAGGCTCAAGTCTCCTGGAACAAACAGAGGTGACTTTGGAGTTGGGGAGAAGGTGGGGGTAGGGTACAGATAGTTTGACTCTAGTATTTGTTGCCATCAGACCCCAGGTGATACCATTAAACCTGACTGAATTTACCAGGTTTTTAGGATGAGCTGGGGTACAAAGACACTCTCTGGGGAACGGGCATTAAGAACCCAAATCAAGCACCCCACATGAAAGAGAACAAATATGATGAGTTGAAATCCTCACAGCCACTCTGGACTGTTACTTTGCACCCAAAGAAAACAGGAACCAGAGGTCAGGGCCCTCAGGGAAGAGTGACTTGAGGACCACCCTGCGTCCTTGACTTTGCAGTTTTGCAAATCAGCCCCGGAAGCTCTGAGCAGCAGGGTAGTTTGCTTTGCTTTCCTGTCCCCTCAGACTTTGTGGCAGCCCTGCACTGTCACTACTCTGTTTGACATTGGACTGCAGCAACAGATAGGGGGGGGGTGGGAGGTCCCGATTGGCTTGGAGCTGTGTGAATGTCTGCAGCATTTCCTTCTCCCTAGAAGCCTGGGCCTGTGAGAGAGAGAACAACACTGTAGCCACAGCCCCGTGGGGTCCCCAGCTCTACTTGCCTGGGACCCAATCCTACTCCCCATCCTATTGTATTCCCACCCTCAGCTCTGTGAAAAGCCCACAGTGAGCCCAGACATCCCTTTGCACACCTATGTGCCGTGACTCAGCTGAGCAGTGGTTGTCAGGAATCACCTGTGAGAACAGAAGCCTCCCTTGTCCCTGGAAAAATCACCAGGACGTTATTAACTTCCGAGGCCAGACACATGTTTTCCATAGATTTCAAGTGCTAGTGGCCACCGCAGAGGAACATGGCCTTTGAGGATGAAGAGCGTGTAATTAAGGCATAATCTCTCCCGCTTTGTAATATATGAAGCAGTAAATGGCTGCTCAGGTCCAGTCAGTACGTCAGCTTCGCTGTGCACTGAATTATTCACAAGCTGCACACCTTCCCCTCTAGGCTTTCTTTGAAGGTTGTTGTAGCTTTGCAGCCCAGAGCAGCTGCAGACGTGAAGCCAAAAGCTTCCCTTCTGGGTCCCTGTGCTTGGTGTTGGTTGATGGAGATTTATACTCAGGCCCACCTGGGAGCCCAGCTGCATTGATAGCAGACCCCAGGCAAAGCAGGTGGCAGTGCCCACTCACAGATAGCAAGGGGCCTTTGCTTTGACTGGGGCGAGGGCTGATGGTCAGGGAGTTTTGATTGTGTAAACATACAGCTTTCCATCAGAGCTTCCTGCATCAGGTATGAGCCAGAAAAAGGCCTCATTTGGCGTTTTCATGTTTTCAGAACTCTGCCTTTGATAGGTCAAAAGCCCTACGCTTCTTGGATCTTTCCATGAGAGAGAAGCTCCCACCAATTTTACATTTGTCTGTGCAGAGCTATCAAGGGCTGTGGCTGATCACCCAAGAAATGGGCTGTGGTCAGTCATCTAAGAATATGGATTTGCATATCTTTGGCAATTTAGAGTCTCTATATTGGGATTCTTAATAGATAACATAACCTTAAACTCTGGGGCAAAACTAATTTTTTAAAACTTTTAAATTGTTTTGTTTTTAAGATGAGTAAGATGAGTCTTACTATATTAGCCAGGCTNGCCTTAAATGCTGGGCCCAAGCAATCCTCCTGCTTCAGGCTTCTCACTGGGTGAGTCTGAAGGCAAGTGACTGTACCTGTCTAAAGCTAATGTCCAGGAAAGAATGTCACAACCCATCCACTCAATCATCCACCACACCTCACTTACCGACCCACAGAAGCAGATATTTGGGAAGGATGGCTAANTACACCACTGCNGTTCTGAGTGGCATATGGNAGAGGCTTCTTCAGGTCATACTCATTCCACTGAGAGCATAGTCCAGGTACCAGCTGTCTTCTGGCTAACGGAATTCAGATCAGGTAAGTCATTGTCACCTGTCAACCCTAGCTGTGATCCAAGAAATTCTGAACCAATTCCCTCCAGTCCAGCTCCAGAAACTAGAAACATATAACTTGTTTGTAGAGCTCATGTGTTATGTCCCTTCATCTCCCCTGCCCCCAACTTCTTTTGTCTTGTGAAATACATATCTGTAGCCGCCTCAAACATCCCTTCCTTTTCCTTTATCTTAGAGAGCTTCAATGTTGATCTTTAGAGTTTTAAATTTGTCACTTTATAGGTGGTAGGGTGGTGATGGTGGGGAAGTGTGCATGATACCCATGTGAACTTGTGTGTGGAGGTCAGAGGGTAACATCAGATGCCTTGCTGGATTGCTCTCCACCTTATTTTTGAGACAANGTCTCTTATTGAACCNGGAGCTCACAGATTCTAGGCTGGCAGGCCAGCATGCCCCAGGACCTGCCTGTCTCTGCCTCCCCAGCAGTAGGGTTACATGGGCTACTACATGACCCAAATGACCCAAAGACAGCTGCCTGGCTTTTTATGTGGGTGCTGAGGATCTGAATCCAGGTTCTAATGCTTGCAAGGCAAGCACCTTACCAGTTGAGCTGTCTCTAGCCCTCTTGAGTGTATTCTTTTTTTAATGGACACATAATGGCACATAGGAGATATATAATGTGTTACACACACAAATACATATTGGGCAGCTAAGTAAGCCTGCCTCCTCCCAGCATCCTTTCCCTTACAAAATGATCCTGTGTCAGTGTGTGCATGTCTGTGTTTCATTTCTTTTTGAGATAATGTGTGTATAGACCAGCATTTAGATGTGCTCCTAGACTCACAGTTGGGTTGTGCCCTGTCCAAAGTCATCTTAACTTGCAAATGTCCTAAGTTGAAAATNTATTTAGCCCACCAAACTCACTGCAGATCCTAGCTAAGCAGCACAGCTGCAGTGGACTTGGTGGTTTTCTCTCCAGATCCNGGAGCCAACAGGAAGCTGTCACTCACTGCCACTGCCTGGCATCAAGAGAGAGATGCAAATGCAAACCTGCAACTATGGTTTCTACCAAGTGCATATCATTTATGCCACAGTGAAGTCAAAGCACAGACAGTCCAACCGCTGTAAGTGGGAATTATCTACAAGTAAATAGAGTTAACTTTTTTGTGTGTTATAATTTCAACATGCATTAAGATAAGTGTAGCTCCCTCCAGCTTTATAGTTGATTTTCTCTTGATTCTCATGCAGCTGCTGGTCAGACCCCAGGGATCTTGTTGAATAAAGGGGTGATGTTCCTTGAACACAAATCACTTTCTTCCTGCNTAGGAAGGGATGACAATTCTGCCTGAACTGNGGCCTGTATATGTGTGGTGACACTATTCCTACAGAGATGTACACAAATGTCTATTCTCACCAAAGTAAGGATACATCAAAATTTGNCTGACTTGGTGAACCAATGAATTTTATTAGGATTACTTGCAGAAGCATGGCAAGGGGTTGCTTACGGGAGCAAAAATGACTTCAAGACAGCTGTGACAACAAAGCCCACTCAAGCATGGGTCACAGTTCATGAAAACTGGAAACCTGGACCACACTGCTCAGCCCAGAGCAGCTCAACAGGGTAGAGGGTGTCTTTCCCAGGAATCCCAGCTGGCCTCTCCTTCCAGACAGTACCTGCTGGTCTGAGCCTCTTTATGTAGTTCAGCTAGTCTAAGTGTGTCTCTCTGCTTATATATGCTTGTGGGGGGCGGGGGCCTAGCAAATCTGGTCAGTTTCAGGGACCTCCTAAAGCTACTAAGTTGTTTACTCCCTGAGCTCAATGAACTTACTGGCAGGATGGAATGCTTCACCTTCTGTAAACGGGCATTTCTTTACTACCAGCCAGTTCCCAAATAACTGACTCAGAGGCTGAATATGAATTATAAATGCTCGGCAGATAGCTCAGGCTTGTTACTAGCTAACTCTTACATTTAAATTAACCCCCCCCTTTTTTTTTTGGTTTTTCGAGACAGGGTTTCTCTGTGTAGCTTTGCGC